>JAWPHD010001710.1:0-299263 GCA_037043455.1 Cyrtodaria siliqua | reverse complement strand
CTTGTTTACCTACTGTTACAGTTGGTCGATATCCGAATTATCCGTGAGTGGATGACTGAGCTTGTGGGCAAATGCCGGTTTATGAGTGATCAATACTGGTTTATCGGTGACCAATACTGGTTTATGGGTAACTAATACAGGTTTGGTTTATTGGTGACCAATACTGGTTTATGGGTGACTAATACTGGTTTGGTTTATTGGTGACCAATACTGGTTTATTGGTGACCAATACTGGTTTATGGGTGTCTAATACTGGTTTGGTTTATTGGTGATTACTACTGGTTTATTGGTGACCAATACTGGTTTATGTGTGACTAATACTGGTTTGGTTTATCGGTGACCAAAACTGGTTTATGAGTGACCAATACTGGTTTATGGGTGACTAAAACTGGTTTGGTTTATTGGTGACTAATACTGGTTTATGGGTGACTTATACTGGTTTGGTTTATCGGTGACCAATACTGGTTTATGGGTGACCAATACTGGTTCACTACCGTTCATGAACAGTCTCAATCAAACCGAGACTGCAATATTTTGTACGTGTCGTGTTCGGCCGTTTCCAGAGGTACATTATCATACTCTTTTATGAGTGACCAATGCCGGTTTATGGGTGATCAATACTGGTTTTGAATGGCTGCCGCTGGATAGTCTGATTGAGGAAATGCAGCTTTCACAGAACACAATAACCCCCAAAACACGCAAAAAGGCAAACATGAATGGCAATGTTAGTCAGGAAATTAAATATTACATTGCTGGGTATAAATTACTTCATTACCCATTGTTTCAGTTTTTGCTAGAGAAAAAAAACAGTTTCCATTTAATTCATATGCGTTTGCTCAATTTGGCTATTAGTATTTACTTACTATTCTGAAATATTGACTAAACATTCACGGTAAATAAAATGAAAAAAATTGTCACAAATGTAGTGGTTGACCAATATACAGGTCGTCACTATGCTTTCCTGTTTGATTGTGCGATGACTGGACATAGTGTGGACCCTATGATGACGCCTACCTAAATCCTCGAAAGGACGGTAGCGTTTGATGTTTGTCTTAAATACAGAAATACTTAAGGGAATCTTGCTTACTCAAGTACTATAATAAAAAAAATCGATTGCAACAAACAGAAATACATCAGGGAATACACTTGCTTTATCCAATACTATAATTATATCAATAACTTATATTGCTTATTATATTTCTGCTCTACCAAATATAATCGGGCTAGTTATGCTCAAGTATCGGGCTAGTTATGCTTCAGTATTTAAGGGTTATTGGTCAGTCATTTAACAAAATATCAAACACGGATGAGGTAATGCAAGTGAAATGTTCAATAAAATGCATACTTTAGGCATGAACAATGACAGGCATATAGTACACGACAGTAATGTAACATTATTCGGGCTAGTATTACAGTGTTATTGTTCATTCATTTAACTTTTTTTGTCAAAAATGGATGAAGTTCAACCAAATGTGCATGTTTTAGGCCTGAGCATATGTACTGATGTGAACATAATATCAGAAGGAATACTTATATGGCAGAAATTGTGCCCTTTATAACGCAAAGTTCAATAAAAGTTTACACGGAGTAGTTTTATTTCTTTACGCGAACTAAATTGGTCAATATCATAATCCATTCATCCTTCTAGATCAGAAGAGCCATTATTTGTTTTTTGAAAAAAGGAAATAATCCACTTTATGATATCATCTTAATTTCGAAGTATACCGTTGTTATAAAACAACATAAGATTGAGTTCTAAAAACACGGTATGGTAAAAAGATTCGAATGAAAAGTTCATTTGATCGCATTTATATGGTTATATAGTTATTTGGTTTGGATTATTTTTGTTCAAATATATAAACATACCTTATGATCAATTAGTTTTGTTTTGCAATGTTTCTGTGCAAAATAGTCATTGTTTAACACAGTAATAAATATAGTTGCCAGTTATACTATTAAGACAGAGAAAGTAGATATAAAAATAGAACAGGAAAAGTATCATTCAAGGACGACAGTCAGCCACAAACACACAATGAAACAAAGAACTACTATATATAAAGACGAATAAAAGGCAAGATAGGACATCACAAACACACAAGGGTTGACGATAGGGCTACCGCCTTGGAACGGTCAGTGGCAAAAAGTGGTCTGCTGGGGGGGGGGGGGGGGGGGGGGGGTTTAAACCAGGATATAGGGTGCACCAAACCTCTATCTTACCCTATCTTCATCTCAATAAACGGGAAAGTATAAATAAACATATCCCCGCCAGGTTATAATCTCTAAGAAACAAGGCAACGTTAATAGGCAATATAAGTAAAACACATAAATGATCATGTATGTATAAAAGCAAAAGCCTAGAAAGCCACAAAATAAGTACTCAATGACTTGGCAGAAGCCAGAGCAACAACAGAACAAACCGGTAATGGTACGACAAGACAAGATTATAGACAAATATCAAACGCTACCGTCCTATAAGGATTTCGGTAGACGTCATCATAGGGTCCACAATCTGTCCGGTCATCGCACAATCAAAGAGGAAAGCATAGTGGCGAACTGTTAAAGGATCAACCACTAAACATGCAGTACTTTGCAAAATGATAGGGTCATAACCTCTTTTGATAAACCTTTTAATCAGTTAATTAAGATTGTATGAAAGTGATTATGACCAAAGATCTTACGAAGTCCGTTAATGTCACCATACTATATCATTGGGATTATTTTGAAACCACATGTCATTGAAAGAATATCTTCTTTTTTTTTTACAATGGTGTACTTCAAAATAAGGATGATGAGATAACATTGCTTATTTCGTTTAGAAATGTTGGCTCTTGTGCTCTAAATAGATAAATGTACTAATAATATAATTCACGTAAAAAAAATATTTTTTTACTAAAATTGTACCAAACGTTCTGATATAAAGAGCATACGTTCCGTCTTTGAAGTATTCTTCTGATATCATGTTCACATCAATAGTGTTGCATTACTGTCATGCAATGTATGCTTGACTATGCTCATGCCTAAATATGCATTTGTTTGAACATTTCACTTGAGCGTACCCAATCCATGTTCAATCATTTCTTTTCTTTAAATGATAGACCCATAGCCGTAAACATGGGATGAAGTAAAACCTACTTTATAGTAAATGTTGTATGATAGTTTGAATGAATACATCATTTAGTTTAACTGTCGCTTTAAGAAACTACCAGGCACATTCAGAGCACCAAACTTAAAGGTCCAATCTTGTTACACATTCCTTAAATTATGTATCGTTATTATCTAGACTGTTCGTGAAATATGAGTCGGGGAAACGGCATGAAATGTTAACACGTGCCAAATACATACCCACAGTCTCGAGAACAGTATTCTGGCTAAAGGTAGCGTGTTAGTTGAGTAAATCAAACTTACCTTAATAAACAAATATATAGTACGTCGTCATAGCAACAAAACACTCAATCCAGTAACAGCATAAAATATCAGTCCGACAAGCAACACTGTTGTTTAGTTTAGGATACAGAGCAAACGACAAATAATCACATGGCCGATATCACGTGGCCAGTACATATGCGTACATGGTTTATACTGCACTACCATACTGCACGTTTGCTCGACAAACATCGTCAAGTAATTGATTTTATTGTAATTCCCTCAATCTGCAGACGACATCGACAGTTTGTCATTAGACGACATCACATTTGTGATGAACTTCGGGATGGTTAAAATCCTGTACTATTGATTTTATGAATATTGAGTTCTGCTCAACCAGGGTCTATGCTAGGCGTGAACGATAACAAGCATATTTCACTACCGTTCATGGACAGTCTCAATCAAACAGAGACTGCAATATTTCGTATTTATCGTGTTCGGCCATTTCCAAAGGTACACACTCATACTCTTTGATATATCATCTGCTCCAGAGTATGCTGTGAAACAATTTGCAATTCAGTGGCTTATCTATTATGTTCTTCCGATTTCCTAATAAGACCGCAACTATTGTGTTGTGAATGCACATATTTGTATTGTCATGAATGATGGTGTTGTGTTAAATATGATTTATACCGAGTTTTGGAAATGAGAAAGCACATTTGTGTATTTTCATAATTGATTTTGCTGTATACTATGTGATATATACACAGTTGCAAAAGAAACTGGACACTTTGAACATTTTACGTTACACCGTATCCTCTTTATCAAGCGACATTGACAATGGAATGATAACAACTTTGGTACCAAACATGGCATATTCATTTTGAAATTTGTCAATTTTAATTCTAGAAAATCTTTATACAATTAAATATAAATAAAATTCAGTGTCCACTTCCTTTTCCATCTGAGTTTATATTGATAAGGTCTGGAACCCGAACTATGTACATTTACGATTTAGACTTGTTTTACCATTAAATATGAAATGATGTAATATACTGACAAAATAAAAGAAAACAACATTTACCATAAAGAGGTTCTAAACTTACTACAAGCAGCTGTCAATGTCACCATAAAGAGGTTCTAAACTTACTCCATGCAGCTGTCAATGTTACCAAAATAGAGCATTGGGATAACTTTGAAATCACAGTCATGTCATTGAAAGCATATATTTTTCATTTTTGATAGTCGTGTATTTTAAAATTGGAATGATGTTATAACATGGCTTATTTCGTTTAGAAATGATGACTCGTGTCCTTTAGATGGATAAATTAAATATTCTATTATCCATGGTTCCATTTATTTCTCTAAAAACAACAGAACAACTTTCAGTAAAATTGTAGCAAACGTTCTGATATAAAGTAAACACATTCTGTCTTTTAAGTATTCTTTCTGAGATTATATTCACATCAAAAGTGTTGCAATACTGTCATACGGTATGATTGACTATGCTCATGCCTAAAATATATATCTGGCTGACAATTTCACTTGGCCGTACCCCATCCATGTTCGATCATTTCTTTTCTTTAAATGATTGACCCATAGCCCTTAACATGGGATGAAGTAAAAGTAAAAGTATATACAAAAATCGACCAGGAAAAGTAGCATTCAAGGACGAAAGTCAACCACAAACACACAAAGAAACAAAGAACACCTTTAAAGTTGAATAAAATATAAAATAAGACATCACAAACACAAAATTGTTGACATTTGGGCTACCGCCTTGGAACGGCAGAAAAGGTCGATGTGGGTTTAAACCACGTTCTAGGGTGCACCAAACCTCACACCTACCCTATTGTCACCCCAATAAACGGGACAGTGTAAATTAAGATATCCCCGCCAAGCAAGGATGCATTAATAGGCAATATAAATGGAATTATGAAGGCATGAAATGTCAAGTAATCAGAGTTATCATAAAAGGGGAAATTACTGCTGTATATACAGTGATAAAACTTCAACTAGACTCCCTTCATAACCTGGATTTGGAAACATCAAGTTAGTTTATTGCAAATTGTTTCACCATACAACATTATCAATTTTCATAGTTACAGTATTTCATTATACCCGCCCTCCCAAACCTATATAACTGTTTTACCATTATTTGTGTCTTTTGCTGCTGGTGTTGTTCTTTTCTATTTTCATGGCCACGAGGAATTGAATTGAATTGAGGTTTTAAGGCGCACCAACACATGGAAAGGTTCTATGGCGCCTAACAGGCATGAACATGCCAGGCTCATCTTCCATGTACATCGAGATAAAATATGGAAAATGGGCCTAGAACCTTCTCACCCTGAACTGCAGAGTTGCTGCAAACTCTATCGTAGAAACTCCATTTACGCTGGAGCCACGTTATTGTTTTTCTGCCACTGCCCTTTTGATGCGAGCGAGAAAGCACCTGAAACAATGCAGGGATCATGATGAAGAACTTTAATGAACATGAACAAAAAATGATAAAATAACATGAATTTGGGGATTCTACCCCTCTGCCTACCCCTCCAAAGGGATCTGCAGTGGCCTTATTCTTTGCCCCGTGACCAAAACGGGGGCTCTGAGAACCACACGGGGAACGCGCCAAGAGGAATATAACAATCGAAAAAACAAACAAACTGAGTACATATGAAAAACTGCAACTCCGTCATGGCTGATGTAAAGCAAGAATTGAACAATACACGATAAAACATGGAAATATTAGGTTATGCTGAAAGACAGCATTCCAATATCCAACTCATTCTTTTTTTCCGTGTTTAATTAGAAGTGTATATATTAGTGATATGTCTTTCCAATTTTAAAGTGTATTAATATACAGTAATATAGCATTGTCCGAATGGTCTTGGCATTACCAGCACGTATCGGCTTACATTTAATGAAAAGGATATTGATTACAAAATAAATAAACATTCATTTATTATTATGCTTCCGATATCCGCAGTATAATTTAAACTAAAGCATTTATAATCTCATTGGTAATATTCTTCCGATTTTCCGGAGTCAGATATATTTAATTACCAGCCTATATCAATATTTCCGAGTGTCCGGAATATACTTCAATATTTCCGATTGTCCGGAATATACTTTAATATTTCCGATTGTCCGGAATATACTTTAATATCTTCACGCGCACACGTACTACCTCGTATTTGCGTGTCTTGGCATTACCAGCACGTATCGGCTAAGTGTCCGAGTGTCTGGAATAGGGATTTATAAATCCCAATATGTCCGATTTGTCCGGAATATGGAACTATAATTCCGGGAATGTTATCAACTGTCAAAATGTCCGATTGTCCGGAATATAATGAATATATGTTGATCAGAAAATTAATATTTCCGACTGTCCGGAATATAATAAATATATGTAAATCTGAAAATTCAACTAATTCTAATAAATTATATAGAGGATCTTAAACGAGTTTCCATTTCATATGAGATTTATGAAACGAGTATGAATTATTTTAATTTTAATGAGCCTTTTGGCGAGTTAAAATTAAAAAAATCATAACGAGTTTCATAAATCTTATATGAATGTGAACGAGTTTAAGATACTTTTTATCACATAACATTGCAATCAAATTAGTAAAGATTAATTCAGATGGACATAGAACCGTCACGACGTCAGACACACTTTATCGCCAAAACTTCATAAAATATGTGACGTCGTAACGTCGCGTCTCACACATACCGTTGCGTATAAAAGAGTTCGTGTTTTACCTCTTTACAAAATAGCAGTTTACGCCAACTTTTTAACAAACCAACAACACTGTTTTGTATAACGTGCATTATTTTTATAAGCTGTCACAAATAATAAGTATATGACACAGATCTAGGTGAATTTGTAATAAATAAAATAGTTTCAGTTAATAAACTTGCGTAGTGTTACAGGTTTAACACAACCCATCAAAATCGTTCCAGGTTGTATTACACGTGTGTCATACAATATAATATTAAATGGGTGTTCGACACTGCTAACAAGGGACGTTATGTGATAAAATGCTATATTAAATACATAAAGTCAGCCATGGCCAATTCTGCCCAAAAATAAAAACATAGTAAAAGATAAACTTTGTTTCTGTCAATCCCACTTTTTGTGATAAGTAAACACATAAATGATCTGTGTATATAATATAAAAAAAATATGAAAGGAGAAATTTGGAAATCGTTGAACACTATAATTACAAAACAAACTCGGTTTGTACTCGAGTTGAGGACTTTAATATTCGTAATATTTGTAGTACTCGAGTTGAGGACTTTAATATTCGTAATCTTTGTATAACTAAAAAGCTACTCAATCAGGGTTTACTTACCGTTACCATAAACTTCATAAAACCTTTGCAACATGTTATTATCGTAACCCTGATCTTCTTTCCAAATATAAAAGTAATTTAAGGACTTTTCTGCGACAAGGACTTTCACAACCTGACTTCTATGGTGATGTGATTTATAAACTTCGTAAGATTCTTGATCATAATCACTTTCATACTATCTTTGTTAAACTTGTTGAAAAGTTTATCAAAAGAGGTTATGACCCTATCATTTTGCAACGGTCTGTATGCTTGGTGGTGGACCCCTTTACAATTCGCCACTATGCTTTCCTCTTTAATTGTAAGATGACCGGACAGGCATTTGAGATACATAGGAAGCCACAAAGTAAGTACTCAGTGACTCGGCAGAAGCCAGAGCAACAAGAGAACAAACCGTTACGGGTATTAAGACAAGACAAGACAAGACAAGATTAAATAATGAAAAGGTGATTCCTTGGAAGCTACAAAACAAAAGAGAAAAGCAGCAGACTCGGTTTTATTGAGTCTTGTTCATGAGATTTAATTATAAGATGCAATACCTCTTACGATCCCAAAGGACCAGTAAATAATAACACTACTGATTTGTAGTCGGGTGGTCTTTTTACCGCCGTAAAAATCCATTTGAAGCAACAAACACAATCAAGAAAGAAAAGTAGCAGATCGGTTTTACTGAGTCAATTCATGAGAGGTAGTTATAAGATGCAACACCTATCACGTCTCCAAACACCGGCTTAAGCGATATTCTACTTTAAAGCAACACAGAATGGGTTTGATGATTCCAAAGGACCAGTAAATAATAGCACTACTATTTGTAGACGGTGCGACTTTTTACGGCCCCCACACAGCACTAAACAAACGCTGGTGTGAATGTCAATAAATACTGAAAAGGTGATCCCTTGGAAGCAACAAACACAAACAAGAGAGAAAAGTAGCAGACTCGGTTTTATTGAGTCTGTTCATGAGAGATAATTATAAGATGCAACATCTCTCAAGCTTCCTAGCACCGGCTTAAGAGATATTCTACTTTAAAGCAACACAGAATGGGCTTGATGATCCCAAAGGACCAGTAAATAATAACATTTCTGATTTGTAGTCGGGCCACTCACCGATGCTGGTTCGAATCCCACAGGGAGTTCGACTTGTAAGTGAGGAAGTGCCGATTCTTACGGATGACGGGAAGTGTACAGTACTGGTTCTACCCAGGAAAAGTGGGTGATCTGCCTCCACCATAAACAAAATCGACCGTCATCTATAACCTTACGTGTTGAAAATGTCGTAAAACACCATACAAACAAACAAACAAACAAACAAACAAACAAATTGTAGTCGATGCTATTTTTTACGGCCGCCAAACAGCACTAAACAGACGCCAGTGTGAATGTCAATAAATAATTAAGAGGTGATCCCTTGAAAGCAACAAACACAAACAAGAGAGGAAATTAGCAGACTCGGTTTTATTGAGTCTGTTCATGAAGACAAACATCAAACGCTACCGTCCTAAGACGTCATCGCAAGGTCCACAATCTGACCGGTCATCGCACAATCAAAGAGGAAAGCATAGTGGCAAACTGTAAATGGGTCAACCACTAAACATGGAATGCATTGCAAAATGATAGGGTCATAACCTCGTTTTTACAGGTTTAATAAAGATTGTATGAAAGCGATTATTATACCAAGGATCTTTCGAAGTTTGTAAATCACATCACCATAGAAGTCAGGTTGTGACAGTCCTTGTCGCAGAAGAGTTCTTATTTAAAAAGTAGATCAGGGTTACGATAATAAAATTTTGCAAACGTATTTCGAAGTTTATGGTAACTGTAACCCTGCTGGAGCAGATTTTTAGTTCTACAAATATTACGAATAGTAAATACCTCAAGACGACTACAAGCTCTACAGAAACGGATAAGTTGAAGAAACAAAGACACCATAAGAAGTAGCTCGGGGAACATCTCCATCTAAATGCGGGATAATTAACAATATCAAAATTAAAATCATTTCTTGTCAAGAAAAGAAGCGACAGTATCAGAAATGTTAGTTTCGTTGAGTTGAAGTTCCCTAGGATAAATACTATTAACCATAGTAGAAAATAAAGGATTGTCAATGTCCAGTGTGTCATACAACTACCGAGAGGTGTCATTAAAGTATCGGATAAGAGACTCAGCATAAAATCTCTTTCATAGCAATACAAAAACAAATTTTCGACAAGAGGTGCACAGTTCGTAGCCATAGGAATACCAACAATTTGTCTATAAACGGTAGTTACATACCTAACGAAAATATTATCTAATAGGAAAATGAGTGCTTAACAAACTTCTTTGCAAGTCCACATAGTGTAATTGTCTAAACTGCCATTAGTTAAAAAGGCTTTAATATTGTTACAAGCCAAAAATGTAGTTTTTCCTCAAGCGAAAGTTTGTTGAATAAGGGCAATAAGATTTTTTTGATAAGGTGATGTGGTAAAGCTGTATATAGTGTAGAGAAGTTATAAGTACTTCTAGATGAAACTTGACGTTTATTGCACATTTTATCAAGAACGAATTTTTCATAGTCCAAAATAAATTAATCCCAGAGTTTTAACACAATATTGTTTAACTTGAACTTTGACGGCAGTAAGACAAGAAGTTAAAAGCTTGGATATGTTTGTGGTGGTGCAGGAACTAGAATTCGAAATAAAGCGGGCTTTATACGGATGTTTATGTAACTTAGGAATCCACTACAAAGTTGACAGTTTGTTTTACTTTTCGCCTACCCGAGTGATATGTGTGGAAACAAAATCATCCTCAGTAGATTGCACTTGATTTAGTGCTACTGATTTCCAGAGATAGAACATTGACGTAATGTAGGTGTCAAATATTAATTACATTATTAGCTGTTTTATCAGCAGGAAATAAAACAAATTTATTATGAAATTCTTGAGTTCATGATTTTAAATTACGAAACGGAAACCTAGGTCTCGGAGGAAGTAAAGAGGTGTTAGCATTATAAAAGTTAATACGCGTATCTATACTTTAAAAAAATAACTTTTTCGAAGTAGAAAAATTGTTTGGGTCGGCATGTTCTCTACAACACCATTTTATACTAAAGTCCTCAATGGATTGGGCGACCTGAGCACGACATGCATTCAAATGTATAATAGAAGGTAATCTATACTTAGGACATTTAGAAAACAGATGCCGAATATGTTCATCTACAATATCGAAATAACCAGTGATGACATTACCTGCTGGAGCATAGCACAATTTTGATGTAATACACTCACATTTCGTAGGAGTGTCATTTACTATAAAAAGGTCAGAATATATTGTGTTGTAGTTGAAAATAATATTTCTCTAATTGGGTTTTTATACTTATAACAAATTACAGGACCTTCTGAAATTTTGAAATATTTAGGAATAGAATTAACTACATGATTAACTCGAAAAACACTTGGTCAGTAAAATCACTGCCTTATTAAGATATAGTATTTTTAGAAAATGCCTGACGTGATCAGACTCCTTGTCAATATGGGGTCGGAGAACATGTTGTGTGTAGCTTTGAATTATGGAAGCAGGTTATACAAGGGATATGTACGAATGAAAATTGTGTCTGCTTCATCGACGATCAGCTTAAGTGAGGAAATGGACAAATAGGTAAGACGTGAATGCATAGAGTACTTTCCAGACTGTTTAAAATAGTATGTAAATCAGCGTCTGATACAGGTACACCGATTTACGTGTGATGTTACCATTACGCCTACGACAATGAGACCTAGAGTTACGCTTTCGAATAGAAAATATACTTTTAAAGATCGACCTGTTTGTCCAACATCTTGTATACCACAACGTGGCGCATTTCAAGTCAAAACATAAATGACGTGAGATATACATCAGTCAACATTATTTAAAACTAGATATACATTAAACAACTGCACCCTTACCATTGCACTTACTAATAGAGGGAAACACCCACTCACTGTATAGTTAATGTTTTATGTTAGTTTGCATGTAATATATTTTTTAGTTAAAGGTCCCTATCCCGCCTTCAACAGGCAGGTTTTACAACAGATGTACACCGTTTCTAAAACTACTGACATCAATATATTTTATATAACATATTTTGAGAATCCAAACTCTATAGACACAAAATAAACGGCTTTACCCAGCCAGGCCAATATAACTGGAGCGTCAAATTAAGTCACCAATTCAAAATACATTTTAGGCATATTCAGTCACGCACGTGTATTTAAAGAACTCGTGAATATACCTATATTTTAATTGGCACATATACATTAATATATGACTTGAACACCTGGATGGAGTTTTGAGAACTGTTAGTTTGAATGCAATATAGTATTTAGATTAACTATCAATCTAAGAAACTCCCGTGTACATATAAGAGAAAATAAACAAAAATAATCTCATTTATTTTGTTAGCCGGAAGGCAACATCACAGAAAATAGAGCACTGTTTCTATGTAAACAATATGACCATTACCCACAAGTGTTGATTTATAATTCGCGTTGCATGTGTGTTTTTTTACAATACAGATGAACGTTTTATCACTGCTTTCATGTAAATAAACTATTGATGGAGCAATCGGCTGAATGACATTGCAAAATTTTGATGATAACTTTGATTTTGATTGCAAATTTGTGTTGGCGGGAATCTAAGGCGCGATGTCGTAACCAATATGAAAATCTTCGATTTACATTCGAGTAATGCTGCGAAGCTGTGTACGAGATGTTGCGAATGACATCAAACTGTGACGTCCAATCTCCTCTCCAATCAATACTCACATTATGTCTCTTTTTGTCTAAACTGTTCGTGAAATATGAGTCGGGGAAACGGCATGGCATGTTAACACGTGCCCAATACATATCCAAAGTCTCGAGAATATTATTCTGTCGAAAGGTATCGTGTTAGTTCAGTAAATCAAACTTACCTCAATAACATACTAAGTACGTCGTCATGGAAACAAAACACTCAATATTGTAACCGGATAACGTATTAGTCCGACATGCCGCACTGTTGTTTAGTTTATGATACAGAGCAGACGACAAATAATCACACGACCGATATGTCACATGAGAAATACATTATGTATACTTGTTTATTCTGCACTATTGTACGTTTTCTCGAAAAATATCGTCAGTTGATTGGTTTCTTTGTAATTCCCTCAATCTGCAGATTACATCGACATTTTGTCATCAGACGACATCGCGTTCGTGTTATCTGAAGTGATGAACTTGGTACACTATATGCTCGAGAGTATTCTGTGAAATTTCTGAAAGCAATTTCATTCCAATTACTGCGGACAATCGGCAATTCAGTGGCTTATCTATCATGTCCTTTCCATTTCCTAATTAGACCGCAACTATTGTATTGCAAAATCACGTATTTGTATTGCCATGAATGATTGTGTTGTATAACATGGGATATATACCGAGTTCTGGAAATGAGAAAGCACATAATTGTATTGCCATGAATGAGTGTTTTGTATCATATGTGATATATACGGAGTTCTGGAAATGAGAAAGCACATATTTGTATTGCCATGAATGATTGTGTGGAATATATGCGATACATACTGAGTTTCGGAAATGAGAAAGCACATATTTGTATTGCCATGAATGATTGTGTTGTATAATATGGGATATATACGGAGTTCTGGAAATGAGAAAGCATATATATGTATTTTGGGTGTTCTGCTGTAATTTTTCGTCTCACTCTGTTTCGCCTCAAATTACAGCAGAATACCCAAAATACATATACAATAAATGAAATGGTGATTTACTTGATTTATTAAAACTTTTTAGAATAGGGTAGTGAAGATTGTAAGTTTAAATTATTTTAATAGTTATCAAAATTACACCCAAAATCAACAAAAATAGTCTGTGCGTTTTTTGTAATATAATTATAAAATGTTTTTTAATACAAAACAAATTTGTCGATTTGTTATCAAAATTACGCCCAAATCAACGAATAAACACGAATATAATAAAATATGATTTGTTTTCTAGAAAATCATATAGTTTGATTCTCCCGCATTAAATTTCTATATGGCTTTACTACTTCCCAGTATCTATGTTTTAATCTAACTATATGAGCACCACAACCAACACATATTTGATATTTTGCACTTGTACCTTTTCCACATTTTAGACACGGTAAAACTTTACTTTGCTTTAATCTGAATTTATGTAAACTGCAATAGTTTGAATCTTTTGTTGTTTTATTTTTACAAGGCTCGTGATATCCAACTTTGAGAAATTGGCAAATGTTTTCAATTTTCTTAGTGTTTTCCTTTTTCTTTTTCTTGTTATAATACATATTTGTTTATATTAAGATTTTATTTTTTTTATATATATTACAAAAATGAGTACCAAAGACGTTCACTACATTTTACAATTACACCGGGAAGGAATAATTAATGATGATCAGCGTAGAAAGTTGGCAGATGCTCTTAAAGAAGTTCCAAAGGAAACTCCAAAAGGGGTTAATTCTCAAACATTAGAAAATTTACGCAAGAGACGACCTGCTAAAAAACAGCGTAAACGAGAAAAGCAGAAATATGATAAATTACAAGAAAATGTTATAAATAAACAAAACCAGAAATATGCTAAAATACAAGAAAATGTTATAAATGAACTAAAACAAGTTTATCAAGATAGAAAATTAAAACTGGTTGACAAACCAATGTGTGGTTATTTCAAAGCATACGAGATATCTGTCGAGAAATACAAAGACCCTCAAAAACTATTTCGTGATAAGAAATCCATTATCACAAAACAAATAAGCAAAGAGCTGACAGAGATGAATGGATTAAAGTTTCAGTTAGGTCTCACTGTCAATCTATTCAAAGATGATGGTGCTACCAAAAAATACACCACAGCAGTATTACACAGCGAACAAAATGCAATCTTAAACTCTGAAAACATAAATGAGTTTTACGATGAATCATCTGCAAATATACAAGAGAGCCTTGAAAGATTTGCAAACACAGCATCAGGATTGGAGATTGATCACTATGTTAAGTTTTATTTGAATATTGCAAAGTATAAACCATTAAAAGGTTCTTTGTATGTTCATCTACCTAAAGCATTAGCTGACAAGAAAGCAATAATCAATGTTAAGAATGAAGATAATAAGTGCTTGGAAGTGGCATTGGTGTCTGCTTTGTGGCCTGATAAAAATAATCCAAATAGTATATCTAGTTATAAGAAACACATGGATAAGTTGAATATGGATGGTATTGACTTTCCCACTCCAATTTCTCAAATTCCCAAAGTAGAGAAACAAAACAACCTTGCTATCAACGTTTATGGATATATCATAACAGGAAAAAATAAAAGGTAACTGTTTTCCCATATCACATATCAGAACAACCAAAAAATATTGAGCGAATTAATCTGCTTTTAATATCTGAAGACGTTGAGGTTGAAAAAGATGAGAATGAAGAAGGAATTATAGATGACAACTATAACCCTGATGATTATTCTAGTGAGCAAAAATTAACAACAAAATATCACTATTGCTGGATTAAAAATCTGAATAGACTACTTTATGACCAAAACAAACATAAAGGTCAAACTTACTTCTGCGATCGTTGCCTTCACGGCTTTTCTGGGAAAGGACTACTTACCAAACACAAAGAAGACTGTGATGGTATTAACAAACATTCTTGCAGAATAGAAATGCCGCAAGAAGGAAAAAATCACATAAAATTTAAAAATCATCAAAATCAGATGCATGTGCCTTATGTAATATATGCTGATTTTGCGAGTATAATCAAACCACATTTAATCAAATTTGGAAAGAAATCTGAAATTCAAAATATACACGAAGCGTGTGGATTTTGGTACCAAGTTGTTAGATATGATGGCAAAGATGAAGAACCTGTTATTTACAGAGGTGAAGATGTTGTTGAAGTGTTTTTAAATCGTCTAGAATGCGAGAAGAGCAACATCAACAACACTTTTGTTCACCCAAAACCATTAATCATGACGCAGCAAAATGAGGAAGATCATGAAAAAGCAACACAATGTTGGATATGCGAGAATGAAATAGGTAAGAAATGCGGTAAAAACGGCAAAGTAAGAGACCACTGTCATTTTACAGGTGAATACAGAGGCGCAGCACATAAAAACTGTAACCTGAAACTGAAAATAAAACCAAATAAAACACCCATACCTGTTGTATTTCATAACCTCAAAGGATATGATAGTCATCTCATCATGCAAAAAATACATAAAATGTCAGGTAATATTACATGCATCCCAAACAATGCTAAAAAATTCATATCATTTAGCGTTGGACAACTAAGGTTCTTGGATAGCTTTCAGTTTATGGCTTCGTCTCTGGAAAAATTGGTTGATGCTACGGATAAATCTGATTTTAAAATTACCAAAAATCAGTTCGGAAAACAAACAGATTTACTTTTACGAAAAGGTGTTTATCCTTATGAATATATTGACAGTGTGGAAAGATTTAAGGAAACGAAATTGCCACCTATAAAATGTTTTTACAGCAAACTAACCGATGAAAGTATAAGTCCCGAAGATTACGAATATGCTCAAAAAATATGGAAAGAGTTTAACTGTAAAACTCTTGGAGACTATCATGATCTCTATTTAAAAACTGATGTAACTCTGTTAGCAGAAGTATTCCAAACTTTTAGAAAAACCTGTATGAATGCATAAAAGCTTGATGCTTTACATTACTATACAGAACCTGGATTATCTTAGGATGCTTTACTTAAACATTCAAAAATAGATTTAGAACTTTTTACAGACATTGACGTGCACTTGTTTGTAGAAAAAGGAATGCGAGGTGGCATAAGTATGGTATCAAAAAGATATGCCAAAGCAAAAAATCCACATGTAGCTGATTATAACCCTGACAAGGTGAACAACCACTTAATGTATTATGACGCTAATAACCTTTATGGAAATTCAATGAGTCAGCCACATCCATATTCTGGCTTTGTTTGGAAAGCCAGAAACAAGAGGGGCGCATTTTCTAAACCAAAACCTGGCAAAGGACAAATACTTGAAGTTGATTTGGAATATCCTAAAGAGCTCCATGAAGCTCACAATGACTATCCACTTGCACCGGAAAGATAAGCAGTGAAAAAAGAATGGTTGTCTAAATACCAGACAGATTTGTTGGAAAATAATAGCATGATAAATGTAGAACAACTAGTCCCCAATCTTATGGACAAAGGAAAATATGTGTTACATAACAAAAACCTGCAACTGTATTTATCTTTAGGCATGAAACTAAAGAAAATACGCAGAGTAGTAGAAGTTAATGAAAAACCATGGATGGAATCATATATTCGTTTAAACACAGAACTTAGGAAAAAAGCTAAATCACAATTTGAAAAAGATTTTTACAAACTTATGAACAACTCTGTGTTTGGCAAAACAATGGAAAATCTACGCAAGCGGACTGATATAAAACTAGTCAGAACTGACGGCTCTGAAAATGAAAAGATACGAAAAATACTAGCCAAACCCAACTTTAACAGGCGTATAAAGTTTTCAGATGAATTGTCAGCAATACATGTAAACAAAACAAAATTAACATTAAACAAACCAATCTATGTTGGGATGTCAGTATTAGATTTATCAAAGCACATGATGTATGACTGGTACTATAATACCCTAAAGAAAAGGTACGGGGATGACTGTACTTTATTATACACAGACACTGACAGCTTGCTGGTAGATATCAAAACAGAAGATGTGTACAAAGACATGGCAGAAATGAAAGATTAGTATGACTTGAGTGATTATCCGAAATACCATCCACTGCACGATGATACAAATAAAAAAGTATTAGGTAAAATGAAAGATGAATGTGCTGGTGTTGCTATAGATGAGTATATTGGATTAAGACCCAAACTATATTCTATTTTGAGAGCGGATGAGCAGATGATTGAGAAAGCAATAGGTAAAATGAAAGATGAATGTCCTGGTGTTCCGATAGTTGAGTATATTGAATTAAGACCCGAACTAAATTCTATTTTGGGAGCGGATGAGCAGATGATTGAGAAAGTAATAGATAAAATGAAAGATGAATATGTTCCTATAGTTGAATCCAAACTATGTTCTATTTTGAGAGCGGATGAGCAGATGATTGAGAAAGTAATAGCTAAAATAATATATAAAATGAAAGATGATGGTGTTTCTATAGCTGAGTATATAGCTAAGAATATTGGATTAAGTTCCAAACTATATTCTATGTTGAGAGCGGATGTGCAGATAAGAAAGCAATGAAAGATGAGGATATTGGATTAAGATCCAAACAAGATTCTATTTTGAAAGTGAATGAGCAGATTATTGAGAAAGCAAAGGGTGTAAAAAAATATGTAATCGAAAAACATATAAAATTTGAAAACTACAAGGATGCATTGTTTAGCAAGAAAAAATACACCCATGAAATGAATATGATACGCTCAATAAAGCATGAGATATATGGTATGAAAGTAAACAAAGTAACACTGTCACCATTTTACTCTAAAAGATACACAGCACCAGACGGTATTAAAACTGATGCACACGATTTTTATAAAAACTTATAAAGACGTTTGGGTATCAGCAGGAACAATAAGTAGTTCTTCTTTGACAAATCCTCTTTGAGGCGCTGGTGATTTTAAAAATAATATACTCTTATACCTTGCGTCACCATATAACTTTTAATCTTGTGAATATCTACACTCCACATTGGATCAGTTGCTCTGCGTCTTCCACCTTCTTGTTCCCCAGGTTGATATAAATATCTTACACTGGCATTCATACAGATAGGATCATCTTTTAATGTTTTTGTTTCAACAAGAGGAGGCTTTTTTGTCTCCACATTTATTGCTTTGACAACTTCTGGTAATCTCTTTACCCACTCTCTGTTGCGTTTTTGCGAATCTATTTCCTTAGCATACTGATAACCAAACAATCTTTCAGCTAATGTTTTGTTAAATCTTTCCACTATAGCTTGGTCTCTGTGTATCTCTGTTCTGCCTCGTCTGATATTTACTTTATGTTTCGCCATCAACTGCGATACTGCACCCATGCATTCTCTGTCTGGGTCAACTTGTAATAACTTTGGATATTTTCAATGCCGACTGTATATATTTTCAAATGCTTTAGCAACTTCTTTGCTATCCTTGGAAGTCAGTGGCTCTGCTTCTTTGTATCTACTCGCAATATCAACCACAGTCAATGCATATTTATATGTCTTGCGGCCACGACCGAAGCCAAAAGTATCATGCGGCAGAAATAACAAATCAGCTTGATGCACTCCATTCTTAGTGGAAACATCAAACCTGGGCCGTACTATTTTCTTTGGTGCGGGTAAATAAATCTGCCACACAGCTTGTTTCTTTAAAAATTCTAATGCCTGTTTTTCACTGACACCAGCGTCTTTTGCTAATTTGTTAACTGCTGAGTAACCTCTCCAAAATCCTTTTGGGCTGTAATAAATCTTTTCCATTTTTTTTTTACTAAAGATTAAAATATATAACTATATAAAAAAATGGATATCACAACTGCACGATTTGATGAACTGCTCGAAGAGCAAAATCAATATAGCACAAAGAAATGGACAGACTTGGAAAAGAATAAAATATACACTATTACAGATACAAAAATAATGGATACTCAATATGGTCCATCCATGGTATCCATGGTATTGACATTATTAGACAACGGTGAAGTATGGGCGCCTGATCATCTCAAACATAAAATAGAGGAGAGTGCTAAACCACCATATTATATTCGACCACTTGGATTGAAACCATGTATGAACAACAAAAAGAATAGGTATCATGCATATGACTTAGTCATTTCAAAGTTATGATTTTGTTATTTTAAAATAGTTTCTTATTTTATTATGAAATCAATTTATACGCCACAAATCCAGTTGCAGCCATGCCCACCACAATAAACGTAATTTCTCTATTCTGTTGAACTGGAGATGGTGTATAGAAATCACTCAACTTAGGCTCTGGTTCCAAAAGTGACTGTTTACCAGTTATATAATAATACTGCTTTATAGCCTGGTTCACATTATCAAATGTATGCTCTGCATGATGCTCCTTCTGCAGTTATTTATTAATAAAATCTAATTTCTCTGTTCTTTTTTTATTCCACGCCGCTTGTGCTGCTTCCAATTGTTCTACGGCTTTGTCATGCCTTTGTCTTTCCTCATCTTAATGACTTCCCATTTTTGAAAAGAAATAATTGGAACCGCTAAACGCCAATGCGTTTGTTAATGCGCCACCTATCATCATTGCTACTACGCTTGCCATTTTTATATATATATATTTTTAAATTACTTCATAATATCTGCAGGAATAATACCTTGCTTAATCAACATATCCCTCGTAGCCATTGCTAACATTATATCCACAGACAGCATCCCAACATCTGTCATATTTAAATCCACTTTAGGAGCTGGTCTTTTTAGTATTTTTTTGCTAATCTCAGAATATCCAATAGTTAAAAGTGTTTCCACTCCAGCGTGATACATCATATTTACAATTTGTTTTCCGTCAATACTTGTTGCCTTTATTTTTATATGATTATGTTTTTAAATAAATAAATTATTAAAAATAAAACGGGTCGTTTGATGCAACCGCAGGAACAGCAACAGGTTGTGTAACAACAGATTTCTTGTTATAAATATACAAACCGAACCCAGCAATGCCTACTAAAACCACAAACGGTGGAATATAATTTTTGTATACGTTTATTTTGATTTTCTCTGGTTCCTCTTCACCTATTGTTACTTTTTTTATTTCATTTGCATATTGCTTTTCATTCTGCGCATCTACCAAACGCTTTGCCTTCCTTGCCGCTGCTCCTTTTTTTCCAGCTTCTATTCTTTTTGGATTTTTTACTTTTTGTTGTTCCACAGGTTGTGTATCAACAGGTATAACTTCACTCTCTTGGTTCGCCATTTATATTATCTGTATTTTTATTTTCATTAAAATCAATATGTCTAACAGTTGTCAGTATTGCTGTAAATGGCGCTAAGCACATTCCATACCTATAATACAACTCACAACAAGCACTTGTTAAAGCATGATTAATAAATGGGTCTTCCTCAAAATCTTCTATCAGTTTTGGTGGATTGGTTACATTGAAATATTTTGATACTCCCATCACATACAAGTTAATAAAAGAATTGCCTAAAGTATTGGTCATGCTTGCTTGCCCCAAGCCTTGCTTCATATCTGCTGTAAATTTTGTTAATTTCATCCGGGGGCATGCTATCTATATTCGTGTGTTGTATGTCTTTACCCAAATATTGATGACTACCACCACCAGCCAGTATGGCTGATAATCTTTCTTTTTTTGTTATTTGTTGCTTCGATTCATCTGTGGAATGTTCCGTGAAACCTTTCGGTATATCTTTTAATAGTTCTTCCGCATTAATTTTTATCTTAATAATTTTATTTTTTATCTTGAAATAAATATAAAATACAAAACAACCAGTTGCGATATTTACCATGCAACTCGTAATTGTTAGTATTGTTAATAGCATTGTTATTAATATTGCTATTTTTTTTATTAGCATTGTTAATTTGCTGCAAGCATTGCTATTAACATTGCTACTTTGCTATGAGCAATGCTATAAGCATTACTAATTTACTTTGAGCAATGCTATAAGCATTACTATATTTTCTGATATTTTCATTATATTTTCATGTCAGTATTGCTATTAACATTGCTACTTTGCTGTTAGTATTACTATAAGCAACAAAGCAATGCTGTTAGAAAAAAAAGCAATGCGTACAAAATGATTCAACCCAATAACCAGTTGGTTGGTCAGTCCTCAAAATTAACTTGGAATATTTAGTCTTTGCTAAAGCTTTTCTTATTCTGGTTCTCTCCTCCAGCGTCGGAATAACATCATTTTTTCTCAAACAATGTTCATAACTATCTCTGTCCTTGGTGTAAAACATACACAACCATTTTGCTTGCTCCCTCAAATCTTTCAATGCAGAATTATATCTCTGTGAAATGACCCACACTGATTGTTTGGCGTGACGACCAGAGAATGCCAACTCTGATAACATATCCTTTTTCTTTGTTAATTCTTTTGTGGCGGAGCAATCACCAATGATGTATAATGTAGACTTGCCAGCATATTGTTTGAAAAATAAACGCAACAGTTCTTGTAGCATTTCTTTGCCGTTGCTCACGGGATTGCCAATTGTTATTTTTTTATCTCTCGGATGTCTTACATCTCCTATCCAGGGTCTATTTTTATAAGCCTCGTTCCACTCTATGGTTGGACACAATATAATTATATGTTCAAAAACACCAACATACTCTTGTTCATGTATGTCAAGATCAAACTCTGTCTTACCACAGCCTGTCTGACCACAGATAATGGCACTGTGTGGATATTTAGGATATTTAGTATCGTACTTCTTTGAATCTTCCATCTTCAAAATTAATTTGCGCATCTTGTATTATATATAGATAAATATTTAAAAGTTGATCTGCATCTGCTTTTTTATTTATTAGTATCGTTATGCCTTCACTGCCGTTTTCTATTTTTCTTCCACTACTGTGTAATAAATTGTCATCACATGTTCTAAGGTCAAGCCACAAAGCATATGATTTTGTTAGATAGCTCTGAAGAGAAACATTGGTAAAGTATAAGTCCTTTGCCACTATGTCTGTCTCTTTGTTTCTTTTTGATGTCAAGGCAAAATATTTGTTGATTTCATCCCAATGTTGATATGCCTTCATGCCCTGACTATACAACTGATTTGGTACGCCCTCTATTGTCATTTCAACCTTTTCAATCTTTGGGTTGTAAAAGGATTCCGTGTCTGTTCTGCTTGGGTCTTCAAACAGAATTAGAATAACTTTCATGCTTCGTGCTGGTACATTAATGTTGATATTCCTAAGGGTATCAGATTTGTTTGCTTGTATTATTCTATGTCGCAAGATACGATCATACATAAATACTATCTTGCCATTGGTTTGCTGTCTTATTTGTCTGGCTAATTCAACATCACTAACCATATCAAATTCCAAGCAGATATTTTTTATTACGTAAGATGCATTAGCATCACTGCTTTTGATAACTTTGTTATAATCGTTAAACGTTAATTCATATTCTAACCTATCACCAAGCCCCGCTTGATAAAATGGCATATGACTTTCTAACATTTCAAAGTCCAGTGGAATACAAAATCTATTTCCATAAGCTGCTGCTACAGCTTCATCCTCAGCGTCTGAGGAAGCATCTCCCGCACCAACTCTATGTTTTAGCATGTTTGCTTTACCAATACCTTGATAAGCTATGTTTAATCGTTCGGTAGGGCTTTTCCATAAATCTACATAACAATGATATATATCACTGTCATCTATTGACATGACTTCATTGCCACTTTTACTTATTGTCATTTTTTTCACAATTGCTCTACCCAGATTCTTGTATATAGTAGCGTCGGCGTCTGTACTTTTAAGTTCTATTTCAAAGGCAAGACGATCAGTACGTGGAACTATCACATCATTAGTACTTAGATTGGGAAATCTCACAAGCAGTTGCTGGTTTTTGTCTATTGTTGATGGATTATTAGTTATTACTACACTTGTGCGGATGCCCTTGGCACCATGAGGTTCTCTTAGTTTTCTATGAGGGTTAAGTTTGTTTCCGTAAGCTGACTGTTTTTATTTTTTAAATATATTTTTTAAAATTAAATAAAATAAACAATGGCTGAGGGCGGATATGAATATGAAAATCCTGCGTACGATCCAGATGATGTCCTTATACGTGATCTGTATGATGAAGAATCAGAATTTATACAACCTGGCTCAGATTTCCAGAGAAAAATTGTGAATGAAAATAACCATATGATTAGCTTCAAGGGGAAGATAAAACAAAAGAACAGCTAACACATAAAAGGTTGTTAGTAGATCAATTTTTTACTGAAGTTAATGCTGAGATCAGCGGAATTGATTATAAAGATGATTTTAGAGTGGCTGAGGACGAAAATGGTAGAACAATGTTATATGCAGTTCAGTTGGGGGCGGATGATGTTCCACTCACCTATTATAAGGGAAATAATCCAAACGAACCAATCAAGTTTTATGTGCTGGACACTTTAGTTAAAAAACATGGCATTGACTTCGTAAAAAATAATTTAAAAATGTATGATTATTTAGTTCCACATGAGAGAAAGGCTCAGGGCAGGACAGAATTAGCAGCCTTGGCGAGGACAAGAGATACCATCGCTGCAGAAAATATACCAATACAAACTTTTTCAACAACTGAAGATGTACAAAATACAGTAGATGCTGTAAATATAATTGAGACTGATTTGAGTAATATAGATGAAACTCATCCTAAAACTGCTGTTCAACCAGAAGATCTAACACTGCGAGAGATACGAGGTTTAGATAAGAGATTGCAAAGCTTCCGGGATAACTTACTAATAATCTCTCAAAGCTCACTGAGCTTGACAAAGACCTAACGAAACAAAAACAAAAATTAGAACAAGCTAAGACTGATGATGATGAATTTCAGATAAAAAGAATTAGCGATCGCATCAAAGACCTTGAAGATGAAAAAAGTGCACGACTTGAAGCGGCGAGTGAAAACAAAGAAGCATTACGCAGTCAAATAAACAGGATAAAAGAAACTATAAATAAGGTGTTAAAAGAAGACACAACATTGGGTGAGAGAATAAAAACATTATTCAGAGAGCAAGGTATAACAATAGTTAGTATTTTGACTGCGTTTGGTACGATTATTGGGGTATTAGTTAAGGCCATTATTCCTACAACGGGAGGAGGGACTGCACCTGTTCCAACTCCAAAACCTGATCCATTAAGTGTCAAGGACTGGATAAAAAAACAACTTAGTAATCTTGGTAAACTTCTCGCTAATTTAGCTGAAAAAGCTGCTGCAGCACTTCCAGGAGTTATTGGTGCAATAGTATCATGGCTTTTATCTGCAACAGGTAATGTTATTAATTGACTTGGTAACAATCTATGGGCTTTGCTTGTGTTTGTTTCCGGGTTGTTGTATGTGGCAGCTAAAGAGTGGTTCAGTAAATCTCGTAAATAAGTAATGCAGCAAGACTTATTACTATAGTACTAACAATTATAGTTGTTTTGTTATCTTCATGTTCAATCGCTATTTTTTTCATCTCCGGTGGGTTATGCTCCACAGTTTTATGTATCAATGATTTATCAAATTCCGGCAGAAATTCTTTGTTGTGGTGCTTGAAAAGGTTGAACAATTTTTGGTGGTACTGGTTTTACATTCACATCATTATTCAATCCTAATGCTTGTGCATCGGTTGCTATTACAATTTCATTATTGTAGTCTTGTATTGTTCCAAATCACAACTCCATGTCACTTGGAGACATGTACAATCCACTTCCATAGACAAAATTTACTTTACTTCTTGCATATTTTAGAGTGTTTTCATACCTTGAAATTTGACTGGGCAAGTCAATGGGGCTGTTTATTGCGTCCTCTACATTTGCCAAAAATTGTTTCTGTGCATCAAATGCCGTTCCAGTTCCAAGTATATCTGTTCTTGTTTGTGATTGTGAGCCAAGAATTGCCCGGCAGTATGTTCTTATGCTGTCATTGATTCTTTCTACTCCTGCTCTTGTGAAACCAGATGAACTATCTAGTATAAAAGTAGACCAACTATTGTCAGCCTCAGATCCTAGACCATCATTATACCTGTAACAAGATGGGCCAAGTGGAGACAACTCACCAAGGGAGAATCAAGACTAAATAAATTTACAAATTTATTTACAACAAGATGAATATATACACAAATGAATACAAATGACAAAGTAAAAATATCAAAGTTTTAAATCATATTTTAAAGGATGGTCACTGCATTAGATTAACTGTTCGGTTTTAATCAGACTGAATATCTGATATCTGTATCTATGATATATCTATACTATATCACACGCTATCTTA
Source organism: Cyrtodaria siliqua (assembly GCA_037043455.1). Taxonomy (NCBI): domain Eukaryota; kingdom Metazoa; phylum Mollusca; class Bivalvia; order Adapedonta; family Hiatellidae; genus Cyrtodaria; species Cyrtodaria siliqua. The sequence goes on along the minus strand of JAWPHD010001710.1, from coordinate 273,600 downwards.
TCTCTCAAGCTATATCTAGCTGAGTCCTTCCGGTACAGTTCCTGGCACTAACTCTTCACTCCCTCGTTATATTGCATCCCGTCCCTAGCGGTTGCTATTCGTCCCGTTATACTTCCGGTGACGTAATCCACACGCGTCGCCAACTCGCACGATCCTCTCCGGCGAAGGCCCACGTCCCGGTATTACACATCCGGTGACGTTATCTGCGTAACCAGGCCCTCTTGCCTAGCGTCTCCGTGGCTACCGTCTGGTCTGTCGCCCAAATGGCGAATGATGTCGTTCCCGCGTCCTATGACTGCGTTCCCAACCGACGACCTCGTAGACCACACTCCCGACGATACGCTCTACATGCTCTACGCTCCTAGCGTATGCTCCTGGCGTATACGGCTACACAATATATATCCAGTCTTACAATGTTATCACAACATTTATTTTATAATAGCGCTAAGGTATCACCATACCTAATACTGATTGCAAAGCAATCTTTATTCAGAATGAATAAACCCGAATTATAAACCTTCTTCGAATATACATTATGCTAAACTTTAACCAAACGTGTGAAACAATTACAGATGTAATTTATCGACAATGAAATCTCACATTCCTAAATGTAACGCAATCTTACAACAGAATAATTCAATCATAGACTGAATGACTAATTGGTTTTACATCCCGTTAACACATTATATGCTATAATGGTACAGCGACCTCAGAGTGATTGAATGATAATGACAATATGAAAAACAACCTCAGAGAGATTTATACTGCACAATAAACAATAACCGCTTATGCAATAATGTAATGACAGTTAGACTCCTCCTTAGAAAAGTACCTACACTCTGAATCGCGTATTCCGTTTACTACCTACAGAACAACTGGCATTATCAATAATGTAAATATATGCCCCGATAATCTTATCAGACAATGCTTGCTAAAATATTCTGACGTTTGAAAACTTACACGAATTAAAGACAATATCCTGCTAACTATCTACGGCTTTTACCGGCAGATATTTACTTCAGAACAATAATTTAAATACGACAACAATTTACAACAAATAAAATAGATTCGACTTACCCTTTGCCGTAATAATATTGGCCACTGACTATTCTGGATAATGGCTTGCGATCCTGTGACAAGTTCTTACGATTTCGACAGCCATATATACAGTCTCTACACGGACACCTGGTGAAACACGCCATCCATGCAAATGTCATGTTACTCGGACTGCTCGGACTGCACGTAGTGTCGTAATAAGAATTCGATACATTTATAAGGCCCGTACCGGTAAATACTGGCAAATTTACTCATAATACACAGCTTGTAAAATCATAACTTTCTTAATAGTTGATGGATTTTGATGAAATAAACGCCAAAACAACTTATTCTTTATCAATCGAATGAATCTAGTAAAATATCATTTAATAGATATAGGCATCGATTAAAAGTGATGCGCTATGCAAATATCTACCAAAATTCCTATTCAAAATCAGGGAAAATGAGGCCCCGACAAACACAGTTAAAAACTCTAAGTAAATATGCACTCATTTTGTAACAACACCTTTGTTTCTGTCTCCAGTCCGAATTTAAGTCAACATCGAACTCCTTGCATATTCTCTCGTATGCGTTTCGGTTATATGTGTTACTAAACGCATTCCAATTTGAGTCTTGCGGCATTGCTACACTCAATTCAAATAATATTCTTCTGACTTGGTAATAGACATGAAATCGAAATAACGAACCAAAAACGGCATCAGCTTTCAGATGATTGTTAAAAGCAATGCCACACCCAGTTGTCGCACACCAAATAGCAAAATTCAACTGGTTCTGCCAAAATAACATCCAGTCTGTTCCCCAGCTTTGGGCTATAGCATCTGATTTGACGTATGGGAGTTTGTATTTTTCAAAGACATTGGGGAATGATGCTTTAAAGCCTTCACCGTTTGATGTAATGACTATGTTTTGATTTATTATATCTATCACTTTTTTGCTAAAAGTATTTGAATAGTGAGCATCTGGGTTATATTTGAATTCTTTAGAAATCATTTTTATTTGTATTTTATATATATATTAAAAAAAAATGTTTCATACAATTTCAAACATAGACAACTCTATTAATTTACAACAGTATATCGATAATAGAGATGGAACTAAGCGCGTTGGATTAAAGAGTTTTACATACACTATCGGCTGGTTTAATATTAATCATGAAGTCATAAAGACAAAAAAAACAGATGATACTAATCATATACCAGGTGGACTCTATAACTTACAACGGTTGACAGAAATATTTAGCAATTTAAACGAAAGTATTACCCTAACCATTAATGCCAAAAGTGCTACAGCCATTTTAGATACGCCAATAGAGACACGATTATCAAGCGTTCTTTCAAAAATGCTGGGATTTGAGGACAGGAAATGGTTAAAAGGTATTCGTGTTGGAAATCACCCAATTGATTTAGCTCCTTATAAACAGCTATATATTCATCTGGAACAAGTTAATACGAGAAATAATTATTTTAATGGCGAACCAAGCACTATTATAGGGGTTATACCTGTGGTAAATAAGCAATTTGGAGATATTGTATATACATGTTTTTATCCTGAATATCACTGTCTTTCAAATGGTGCAATTACTGAATTGACAATAGAAGTCAGAGATGAGCATGGCAACAAGATAAATAATCACGGTTTACCTATGAGTTGTGTTTTAGAAATTATTTAAAAAATATATTTTTATAAAAAAAAACAATGAGTATATTTGGGCCAAAAAGCCCTGAGAAAACAGAAGACTTAGAGGCTTTAACCAATCATGTTCTAGATTTACATAGGCGAGTTGTGCCTATTGTTAACCATTTCAACTTTTTGAGTGATAGAGTTGATAATCTTAAATATGGGATTATAACAATATGTGCGGAAGCTAAGGGCCCACTTGTGTTGAATAGAATACTCTCATTTGGTAACGGTGGAGCAGAAACAAATGTGGGGCATGTGATGACACGCCGTGGTCGTATTATGGGAATAGGTTTAGCAAGTGAACGATTAGTTGGTGACGTATCTGTAGTAGTTTCTGTTAATGGTGTTGAAGAACCAAATTATGGCATAACGCTTCACATCATCCCACGCAACCACGATAACTTTGATAGTCCTTTAGATATTGGTGCTGGTTCTGTCATTAACTTTGTATGCAAGACTGTCAACGCTACCGCTGTAAATACGGTGGTGTCATTATTAATTGAATTAATTTAATTTTTTATTATTAAATAAAAAAAATGAAGAAAACCGACAGCACCAAGTTTATATCCTGAGTGGCCAGTGGAAGACGGACAGAATTATAGATTACAAAAGATTTCAGAGATTGAACAAAAATGTTAATTACAGAACGAGATATACGTCAGTCTCTTTATAAAAAATATAAACGTGGTATTAATATCACGGATGGAATTGACACTACCTTGATATCTGCAGGTGTTATTATGGCTGGGATTGGATTTGTTGTTCCAGTTTTGTTACCTTTGGAAATAGCAGCAATAGTATGTGGAGCTACAGGTGTTTGTATTAATTTTATCAGACGCAAGCTTAATGCAAAAGCTCAAAAAATCATGAAATAAAAACTTTGGCAGAGTCCAAGTTAAATAGTATAAAGCAGTTAATATCAAAAGCGTTAAGTGATGCACAGATATCTGATCAAGAGTTCAAGATGGTTCTGGATGAACCGGAGAGATACTATAATTTGAAACAGGACATCAAACAAAAGAAACTTGAAATTAGTGAAGTTCAAAAAAAAGAACTAGTGGAGCAGGGAAGAAAGGAAGCAATGGCAACCTTACAAAAAAGTCTAAAAAGTGTGTGATTTATTTTTGTAGTAATGTGTTTGAGTATGATCCACCACCTTTGTATTCAAGGTCGGAGAATTGTTGATTTGAGTAAAATTTTGATAACAAATCGACAAATTTGTTTTGTATTAAAAAAACATTTTAAAATTATATTAGAAAAAACAGACTATTTTTGTTTATTTTGGGTGTAATTTTGATAACTATTAAAAAAAAATTAAACTTACAATCTTCACTACCCTATTCTAAAAAGTTTTAATAAATCAAGTAAATCACCATTTCATGGTGATTTATTATATATGTATTTTGAGTAGTTCTGCTGTAATTTGAGGCGAAACAGAGTGAGACGAAAAATTACAGCAGAACACCCAAAATAAATATATATAAAGCACATATTTGTATTGCCATGAATGATTGTTTTGTATAATATGTGATATATACGGAGTTTTGGAAATGAGAAAGCACATATTTGTATTGCCATGAATGATTCTTTTGTATAATATGTGATATATACTGAGGTCTGGAAATGAGAAAGCACATATTTGTATTGCCATGAATGATTGTCTTGTATAATATGTGATATATACGGAGTTCTGGAAATAAGAAAGCACATATTTGTATTGTCATGAACGATTATTTTGTATAAAATGTGATATATACTGAGTTCTGGAAATGAAACAGCACAGAGTTCTGGAAATGAGAAAGCACATATGTGTATTGTCATGATGGGTATGTTGTATATTTTGTGATATATAATGAGTTCTGGAAATGACAAAGCACAGAGTTCTGGAAATGAGAAAGCACATATTTGTATTGTCATGAATGATTATGTTGTATAATATGTGATGCATACTGAGTTCTGGAAATGAGAAAGCATATATTTGTATTGCCATGAATGATTGTTTTGTATAATATGGGATATATACCGAGTTCTGGAAATGAGAAAGCACATATTTGTATTGTCATGAAAGATTGTGTTGTATCATATGTGGTATATACGGAGTTCTGGAAATGAGAACGCACATATTTGTATTGCCATGAATGATTGTGTGGAATATATGCGATACATACTGAGTTTCGGAAATGAGAAAGCACATATTTGCATTGCCATGAATGATTGTGTTGTATAATATGGAATATATACGGAGTTCTGAAAATGAAAAAGCACATATTTGTATTGTCATGAATGATTGTTTTGTATAATATGTGATATATACGGAGTTTTTGAAAAGAGAAAGCACATATTTGTATTGCCATGAATGATTGTTTTGTATAATATGTGATATATACGGAGTTCTGGAAATGAGAAAGCACATATTTGTATTGTGATGAATGATTATGTTGTATAATATGTGATATATTCAGAGTTCTTGAAATGAGAAAGCACATATTTGTATTGCCATGAATGATTGTTTTGTATAATATGTGATATATACTGAGTTCCGGAAATGAGATAGCACAAATTTGTATTGCCATGAATGTTTGTTTTGTATAATATGTGATATTTACTGAGTTCTGGAAATGAAATAGCACAGCGTTCTGGAAATGAGAAAAGCACATATTTGTATTTTCATGAATGGTTAAGTTGTATATTATGTGATATAAACTGAGTTCTGGAAATGACAAAGCACAGAGCTCTGGAAATGAGAAAGTACATATTTGTATTGTCATGAATGATTATGTCGTATAATATGTGATACATACTGAGCTCTGGAAATGAGAAAGGATATATTTATATTGCCATGAATGATTGTGTTGTATAATATGGGATATATACCGAGTTCTGGAAATGAGAAAGCACATATTTGTATTGTCATGAAAGATTGTGTTGTATAATATGGGATATATACCGAGTTCTGGAAATGAGAAAGCACATACTTGTATTGTCATGAATGATTGTGTTGTATAATATGGGATATATACTGAGTTCTGGAAATGAGAAAGCACATATTTGTATTGCTATGAATGATTGTGTTGTATAATATGGGATATATAAGGAGTTCAGGAAATGAGAAGGCACATATTTGTATTGCCATGAATGATTGTTTTGTATAATATGTGATATATACGAAGTTCTGGAAATGAGAAAGCACATATTTGTATTGCCATGAATGATTGTTTTGTATAATATGTGATATATACGGAGTTCTGGAAATGAGAAAGCACATATTTGTATTGCCATGAATGATTGTTATGTATAATATGTGATATATACTGAGTTCTGGAAATGAGAAAGCACACATTTGTATTGTCATGAATGAATATGTTGTATAATATGTGATATATACTGAGTTCTGGAAATGAGAAAGCACATATTTCTATTGCCATCAATGATTGTTTTGTATAATATGTGATATAAACTGAGTTCTGGAAATGAGAAAGCACATATTTGTATTGCCATGAATGATTGTTTTGTATAATATGTGATATATACGGAGTTCTGGAAATGAGAAAGCACATATTTGTATTGCCATGAATGATTGTGTGGAATATGTACGATACATACTGAGTTTCGGAAATGAGAAAGCACATATTTGTATTGCCATGAATGATTGTGTTGTATAATATGTGATATATACTGAGTTCTGGAAATGAGAAAGCACCTATTAGTATTTTCATGAATGATATGGGATATATACTGAGTTTTGGAAATGAGAAAGCACATATTTGTATTGCCATGAATGATTGTGTTGTATAATATGTGATACATACTGCGTTCTGGAAATGAGAAAGCACATATTTGTATTGTCATGAATGATCGTGTTGTATAATATGTGATACATACTGCGTTCTGGAAATGTGAAAGCACATATGTATTGCCATGAATTATTGTGCTGTATAATTTGTGATACATTCGGAGTTTTGGAAATAAGAAAGCACGTATTTGTATTGCCATGGATGATTGTGTTGTACAATATGGGATATATACGGAGTTCTGGAAATGAGAAAGCACATATTTGTATTGCTATGAATGATTGTGTTGTATAATATGGTATATATAAGGAGTTCAGGAAATGAGAAAGCACATATTTGCATTGCCATGAATGATTGTGTTGTATAATATGGAATATATACGGAGTTCTGAAAATGAAAAAGCACATATTTGTATTGTCATGAATGATTGTTTTGTATAATATGTGATATATACGGAGTTTTTGAAAAGAGAAAGCACATATTTGTATTGCCATGAATGATTGTTTTGTATAATATGTGATATATACGGAGTTCTGGAAATGAGAAAGCACATATTTGTATTGTGATGAATGATTATGTTGTATAATATGTGATATATTCAGAGTTCTTGAAATGAGAAAGCACATATTTGTATTGCCATGAATGATTGTTTTGTATAATATGTGATATATACTGAGTTCCGGAAATGAAATAGCACAGCGTTCTGGAAATGAGAAAAGCACATATTTGTATTGCCATGAATGTTTGTTTTGTATAATATGTGATATTTACTGAGTTCTGGAAATGAAATAGCACAGCGTTCTGGAAATGAGAAAAGCACATATTTGTATTTTCATGAATGGTTAAGTTGTATATTATGTGATATAAACTGAGTTCTGGAAATGACAAAGCACAGAGCTCTGGAAATGAGAAAGTACATATTTGTATTGTCATGAATGATTATGTCGTATAATATGTGATACATACTGAGCTCTGGAAATGAGAAAGGATATATTTATATTGCCATGAATGATTGTGTTGTATAATATGGGATATATACCGAGTTCTGGAAATGAGAAAGCACATATTTGTATTGTCATGAAAGATTGTGTTGTATAATATGGGATATATACCGAGTTCTGGAAATGAGAAAGCACATACTTGTATTGTCATGAATGATTGTGTTGTATAATATGGGATATATACTGAGTTCTGGAAATGAGAAAGCACATATTTGTATTGCTATGAATGATTGTGTTGTATAATATGGGATATATAAGGAGTTCAGGAAATGAGAAGGCACATATTTGTATTGCCATGAATGATTGTTTTGTATAATATGTGATATATACGAAGTTCTGGAAATGAGAAAGCACATATTTGTATTGCCATGAATGATTGTTTTGTATAATATGTGATATATACGGAGTTCTGGAAATGAGAAAGCACATATTTGTATTGTCATGAATGAATATGTTGTATAATATGTGATATATACTGAGTTCTGGAAATGAGAAAGCACACATTTGTATTGTCATGAATGAATATGTTGTATAATATGTGATATATACTGAGTTCTGGAAATGAGAAAGCACATATTTCTATTGCCATCAATGATTGTTTTGTATAATATGTGATATAAACTGAGTTATGGAAATGAGAAAGCACATATTTGTATTGCCATGAATGATTGTTTTGTATAATATGTGATATATACGGAGTTCTGGAAATGAGAAAGCACATATTTGTATTGCCATGAATGATTGTGTGGAATATGTACGATACATACTGAGTTTCGGAAATGAGAAAGCACATATTTGTATTGCCATGAATGATTGTGTTGTATAATATGTGATATATACTGAGTTCTGGGAATGAGAAAGCACCTATTAGTATTTTCATGAATGATATGGGATATATACTGAGTTTTGGAAATGAGAAAGCACATATTTGTATTGCCATGAATGATTGTGTTGTATAATATGAGATACATACTGCGTTCTGGAAATGAGAAAGCACATATTTGTATTGTCATGAATGATCGTGTTGTATAATATGTGATACATACTGCGTTCTGGAAATGTGAAAGCACATATTTATTGCCATGAATTATTGCGCTGTATAATTTGTGATACATTCGGAGTTTTGGAAATAAGAAAGCACGTATTTGTATTGCCATGGATGATTGTGTTGTACAATATGGGATATATACGGAGTTCTGGAAATGAGAAAGCACATATTTGTATTGCTATGAATGACTGTGTTGTATAATATGGGATATAAACTGAGTTCTGGAAATGAGAAAGCACATATTTGTATTGCTATGAATGATTGTGTTGTATAATATGGGATATATAAGGAGTTCAGGAAATGAGAAGGCACATATTTGTATTGCCATGAATGATTGTTTTGTATAATATGTGATATATACGAAGTTCTGGAAATGAGAAAGCACATATTTGTATTGCCATGAATGATTGTTTTGTATAATATGTGATATATACGGAGTTCTGGAAATGAGAAAGCACATATTTGTATTGCCATGAATGATTGTTTTGTATAATATGTGATATAATCTGAGTTCTGGAAATGAGAAAGCACATATTTGTATTGTCATGAATGAATATGTTGTATAATATGTGATATATACTGAGTTCTGGAAATGAGAAAGCACATATTTGTATTGCTATGAATGATTGTGTTGTATAATATGGGATATATAAGGAGTTCAGGAAATGAGAAGGCACATATTTGTATTGCCATGAATGATTGTTTTGTATAATATGTGATATATACGAAGTTCTGGAAATGAGAAAGCACATATTTGTATTGCCATGAATGATTGTTTTGTATAATATGTGATATATACGGAGTTCTGGAAATGAGAAAGCACATATTTGTATTGTCATGAATGAATATGTTGTATAATATGTGATATATACTGAGTTCTGGAAATGAGAAAGCACATATTTGTATTGCCATGAATGATTGTTTTGTATAATATGTGATATATACTGAGTTCTGGAAATGAGAAAGCACATATTTGTATTGACATGAATGATTGTTTTGTATAATATGTGATATATACGGAGTTCTGGAAATGAGAAAGCACATATTTGTATTGTCTTGAATGAGTGTGTGGAATATGTGCGATACATACTGAGTTTCGGAAATGAGAAAGCACATATTTGTATTGCCATGAATGATTGTGTTGTATTATATGTGATATATACTGAGTTCTGGAAATGAGAAAGCACATATTTGTATTGCCATGAATGATTGTGTTGTATAATATGTGATACATACTGCGTTCTGGAAATGAGAAAGCGCATATTTGTATTGTCATGAATGATGGTGTTGTATAATATGTGATTCATACTGCGTTCTGGAAATGTGAAAGCACATATGTATTGCCATGAATTATTGTGCTGTATAATTTGTGATACATTCGGAGTTTTGGAAATAAGAAAGCATGTATTTGTATTGCCATGGATGATTGTGTTGTACAATATGGGATATATACGGAGATTTGGAAATGAGAAAGCACATATTTGTATTGACATGAATGGTTGTGTTGTATAATATGAAATATTATCCGAGTTCTGGAAATGAGAAAGCACATATTTATTGCCATGAATGATTGTGTTGTATAATCTGTGATACATACGGAGTTCTGGAAATGAGAAAGCACATATTTGTATTGCCATGAATGACTGCTTTGTATAATATGTGATATATACTGATTTCTGGAAATGAGAATGCACAGAGTTCTGGAAATGAGAAAGCACATATGTGTATTGTCATGAATGGTTATGTTGTATAATATGTGATATATATTGAGCTCTGAAATGAGAAAGCACAGAGTTCTGGAAATGAGAAAGCACATATTTGTATTGTCATGAATGATTATGTTGTATAATATGTGATATAAACTGAGTTCTGGAAATGAGAAAGCACAGAGTTCTGGAAATGAAAAAGCACATATTTGTATTGCCATGAATGATTGTTTTGTATAATATGTGATATATACTGAGTTCTGGAAATGAGAAAGCACAGAGTTCTGGAAATGAGAAAGCACATATTTGTATTGCCAAGAATGATTATGTTGAATAATATGTTATATATACTGAGTTCTTAAATGAGAAAGCACAGAGTTCTGGAAATGAGAAAGCACATATTTGTATTGTCATGAATGATTATGTTGTATAATATGTGATATATACTGAGTTCTGGAAATGAGAAAGCACAGAGTTCTGGAAATGAGAAAGCACATATTTGTATTGTCATGAATGATTGTGTTGTATAATATGTGATACATACTGAGTTCTGGAAATGAGAAAGCATATATTTGTATTGCAATGAATGATTGTTTTGTATAATATGGGATATATACCGAGTTCTGGAAATGAGAAAGCACATATTTGTATTGCCATGAATGATTGTTTTGTATAATTTGTGATACATACTGATTTCTGGAATTGAAAAAGCACATAATGGTATTGCCATGAATGATTGTTTTGTATAATATGGGATTTATACCGAGTTCTGGAAATGAGAAAGCACATATTTGTATTGCCATGAATGATTGTTTTGTTTAATATGGGATATATACCGAGTTCTGGAAATGAGAAAGCACATATTTGTATTGCCATGAATGATTGTGTTGTATAATATGGGATATATACCGAGTTCTGGAAATGAGAATGCACATATTTGTATTGTCATGAATGATTGTGATGTATAATATGTGATATATACCGAGTTCTGGAAATGAGAAAGCACATATTTATTGCCATGAATGATTGTTTTGTATAATATGGGATACATACTGAGTTCTGGCAATGAGAAATCACATATTTATTGTCAAGAATTATTGTTTTGTATAATATGGGATATATACTGAGTTCTGGAAATGAGAAAGCACATATTTATTGCCATGAATGATTGTTTTGTATAATATGGGATACATACTGAGTTCTGGAATTGAGAAATCACATATTTATTGCCATGAATGATTGTTTTGTATAATATGGGATATATACTGAGTTCTGGAAATGAGAAAGCACAGAGTTCTGGAAATGAGAAAGCACATATTTGTATTGCCATGAATGATTGTGTTGTATAATATGGGATATATACCGAGTTCTGGAATTGAAAAAGCATATATTTGTATTGCAATGAATGATTGTTTTGTATAATATGGGATATATACCGAGTTCTGGAAATGAGAAAGCACATATTTGTATTGCCATGAATGATTGTTTTGTATAATTTGTGATACATACTGATTTCTGGAATTGAAAAAGCACATAATGGTATTGCCATGAATGATTGTTTTGTATAATATGGGATTTATACCGAGTTCTGGAAATGAGAAAGCACATATTTGTATTGCCATGAATGATTGTTTTGTTTAATATGGGATATATACCGAGTTCTGGAAATGAGAAAGCACATATTTGTATTGCCATGAATGATTGTGTTGTATAATATGGGATATATACCGAGTTCTGGAAATGAGAATGCACATATTTGTATTGTCATGAATGATTGTGATGTATAATATGTGATATATACCGAGTTCTGGAAATGAGAAAGCACATATTTATTGCCATGAATGATTGTTTTGTATAATATGGGATACATACTGAGTTCTGGCAATGAGAAATCACATATTTATTGTCAAGAATTATTGTTTTGTATAATATGGGATATATACTGAGTTCTGGAAATGAGAAAGCACATATTTATTGCCATGAATGATTGTTTTGTATAATATGGGATACATACTGAGTTCTGGAATTGAGAAATCACATATTTATTGCCATGAATGATTGTTTTGTATAATATGGGATATATACTGAGTTCTGGAAATGAGAAAGCACAGAGTTCTGGAAATGAGAAAGCACATATTTGTATTGCCATGAATGATTGTGTTGTATAATATGGGATATATACCGAGTTCTGGAATTGAAAAAGCACATATTTGTATTGTCAAGAATGATTGTGTTGTATTATATGTGATATATACAGAGTTCTGGAAATGAGAAAGCACATATTTGTATTGTCATGAATGATTGTGTTGTATAATATGGGATATATACCGAGTTCTGGAAATGAGAATGCACACATTTGTATTGTCATGAATGAGTGTGTTGTATAATATGGGATATATACCGAGTTCTGGAAATGAGCACATGAATGATTTTGCTTTGTGATATGTGAGATATACTGAGCTCTGAAACCAGACCTAGGTACATTTACGATTCAAAGTGCATTATTATATATAAGTTATTACCACATGTATGAGAAAATTACATAAGCAATTCCGCCTCCGCTCAAATCCGTTAATATACTTTACAATCATAAATAAGAGTTTTCCCCTTTAATAGTTCGATGACCGGATATATTGTGGACCCTATGATGACGTCTACTTTATCCTTATAGGACGGTAGCGTTTGATGTTTGTCTTTAATCTTGTTTTGTCGTACCCTTAGCGGCTTGTTCTCTAGTTGCTCTCGTTTCTGCCAAGTCATTGAGTACTTACTTTGTGGCTTTCTAGGCTTTTTTTTAAATATTATATATACACCACGGGTTACCCCCAACACCGCAATAACAACGCAGCCTCATGATGCAGAATTTGGTAACGCAGCAGACTATGGAGCATATATAAAGAGTAACACCACAGACTATGGAGCAAATATAAAGAGTAACACCACAGGCTATGGAGCATATATAAAGAATAACACCACAGACTATGGAGCATATATAAAGACTAGACCTATTTATATATGGTGCTGTTATTAATTTGGGTATGCCGAATTAGATTATGGTGGATAGCAAGCTGAAATTTGACAGGAAAGGCAATTTTTGGGACATTTCATTGTTTTTTGATAATTTTACTGGAATTTTTTGGAATATTTTTTAAAATAAACATTTTAAACCAGTTATCAATATTCTCTACATATTTTGACTTCATATACATTGACTTATCACAGGAATACTATTTCAAGCTGAATTTTAACAGTAAATGCAATTTTTGGGACATTTTATCATCTTTTGATATTTTTACTCGGAGTTATTGGAATAATGTTTAGAACAGTTATCAATGTTCTCCTCATATTTTGAGTTAATATACATTGACTTATCAAGTTCTCATACGAATAATATTTCAAGCTGAACTTTGATAGGAAAGGCAATTTTGGGGACATTCATTGTTTTTTGATAATTTTACTGGAAATATTTGGAATATTTTTTTAAAAGAAACATTTTACATCAGTTATCAATTTTCTCCAAATAATTGACTTCATATGAATTATCTTTTTATTCAAAAATATTCCAAGCTGAATTTTGACAGGAAAGCACTATTTTGGACATTTCATTGTTTTTTGATAATTATACTGGGAATTTTTGGAATATGTTTTTTAAATACACATTTTACATCAATTACTACTTGTCTCTACATACGAGTATTTTTACTCCATATATATTGGTTTGTTATAGCAATACCATTTCAAGCTGAATGTTGACTGGAAGGGCAACGTTTTGGGACATTTTCTATTTTTTGGTATTTTTACTGGGATTCGTTTTTAATATATTAAACTCACGGGAATAATATTCTATTATTTTTTACCTAACGTGGATTTTTTTTATATTTTTTTAATATTTATTTTTGGAATGCTTACTAAAACAATATGGTTCACATTGTTTATTGTTATTCGACTTGTATTAAGTGCAGATTCTTATGGATGGCGGGACAGTACTGGTTCTAGCTAGGAAAAAGTGGGTCGTCTGCCTCCACCACTATTTTTAAACAACAACAAAACATCGACTGTCATATATAGCCTTAAAAATGTGATGGAAATTACTTAAAACACCATTCATCCAACATCTGTCTACAGTTGTACCTAACGTCTCGTCATGTTTCATAATTCAAAGGAATTATATGCCTCTTTTGTGATTTCCTTTCAGTTTATATTTAGCTGTATTTATACGCAGTCCATCGTGCTAGCATGCTTGCATGCATGAACACATTGCTGTGCATATTTAAATGGACTTGCATTTATTATTGCTTTTGCCTTCTTGTTTGTCTGTTTGCGTGTTTGTTTCTGTGTTTTGCGGTTGACTGTCCTCCTTGAATGCTACTTTCCCTGTCCGATCTTTTTATATTTCTTTTGCAGCATTTTCAGCGACGGATCCTACAGTGTTGTGTTTTTATATGTACAATACATATAGCTGCAGATAAAGAGCTTAACAACATCAATGTTGGCTGCAGACCATTGTCACTACCTGTCCATCCTACACTCAAGTGATATGAAAACGCAACACGGGAATTTCTGCTTTATATTGTATATACTGCACACTTAATTGCACATAATATTCCAAAGAAATCCCAAGAGGTTTTTTTAAAAAAAAATGTTGCAGTTAACTAGAGAAAGGACACAACTGTGATGTTGTAGACGTTTTAATCACACTACACTTTGTAACAAGAACTTCATCAATGTTGAAGTTGCTCTTCGAAAAATTGAGCTAGTTCAGTTCTGTATTTAACGTAAATAGTTTGCAAAATTTTGCATCCTAAGTTTGCTCACATGATTGAGCCAAACGCGTACTCTGTGAATAATGAAACATTGCAGGAATACTATTTGCTGTATTATTTGTTGTTTTAGTATTTTTTCCAAAAGGAAAGGTCTTACGTAGCCATGTACCATTCGATTAAAAGCAGCATATTGTACATACAATATATAGAAGAAATTCCCGTGTTGCGTTTTCATATCACTTGAGTGTATGTTAACTGGCACTGGTTGCTCTGGTTTAGCACAGTCAGTCTGTTTCCGTAGAATGGTTTGATAACAAGTGAAATAAAGGCTACATATTCAGTATGTTGGACATTATAGATTCTGTAGACAAAATTTCAGTCTACTGAACTGTAGCATTAATATATGTATATTAGCGACAAAACGTTCACAAGCCTCAATAGCGCAGTTGATCGAGGCGCCGAGTAAGATAGGGTTCAAGACTGCTGATTTGCATTTTTTTTTTTTAATTTTCATTAATTATGGTTGCAAATGCTAACGTAGCAACAGTAGTTCCTTTACATTTTTCACTTTGATAACGCAAACTTATAATTACACACGGTAACAGTGAACAGTTTATATGTGTTGTAATGCACACTCTAACGCACACGTATCCCTTACATGTGAACAATTGTATTTTTGTGCTGATGTGTACTTCTAGCACGTCGTGCTACAAGGGTGAATTGTAATCGATATGTAAGGCATGTTAAGGTATTTGAACAGAAAGAAGCGAGCTCGCCCACATTGATTTGAAATGCTTGTGGCGTGTTTGTGTCTCAGTGACAACGTTTATTTTTTTCAATATTGTTTTAACACCCCTGACTTGGTATATTATTATGTTAATTTCTTGTCTCTGCAGCTATTTTACGCTTGCGTAAAACCTTGCTTGTGGTGCTCTTGAAATAACTTACATGGTACCTGCTTGATGTGGTTGGCAGATAAAGCTGAGTGTGTGTTGCATTCTGTTAACGCCCGAAATGGTAAAAGACCTTCGCAGATCTCATTGGTAGGTTGCCGAACACGGCTTCAGTTGGAATATAGCGCTTTTCAACCACTTGCCTTTTATAAGCCACCGTTGTTGACGCTGCGCATGCAGGAAATGATAGACTAGTAGCAGGAAATAGTGCTGTACTGGCATGTGAGAGCAAACATCTTCATAATGTGCATCAGCTTCCTCATTTGATGATCGCAGAAAAGAGAAAATCACTTGTACTTAGTGATGACCGTGTTTCAAATTCGTCTGGGAGGTCATCAGCGGCAACAATTTCCTTATTGTCTGTCACTTGAAAAATCAATTTCTCGACCAAAACGGTTCAAGATCTGCCTCGAACGATCAAGGCAACGTTATGGCTCTGCTGTTGGCTCCATCAGTGAGCTTAAAACAAGGTGATCATAGTCCTACAAGTAAGGTAGCCTTTTTTTTTCACTTGTTGCGGGATTGGTGTACTATCAATATTGGGAACACGGTGACTTTGCTATACCACAGCTACATCTGCCAGTGAAAATGGAATGAACACGTAGTGACAATAGTCTTAAGCCAATAATGATGTATTATTTAAGCCCTATACCTGCAACTACTGTACTGAAATATCTTCTTGCAAAAAAAAAAGAAAAACATTGTAGGACCCTTCGCTGAAGATGGTTCAAATCCAATTATCCAATTAAAAAGGCACAGCAATGTGTGCTTTCACGCAGTATGATGGACTTGTATGAATGTAACATAAATATGAACAAAAATAGGCCACACAACAGACACTTAATTCCTATGTAAGTATGAAACAGGCACTTAATTCCTATGTAAGTATGAAACAGGCACTTAATTCCTATGTAAGTATGAAACAGGCACTTAATTCCTATGTAAGTATGAAACAGGCACTTAATTCCTATGTAAGTATAAAACAGGCACTTAATTCCTATGTAAGTATGAAACAGGTTTAGTCGTTAAGTATAAAGACTAAGGATAAATAATGTGAACTATATAGTCTTAAACAATATTCCAAACATTCCCAGTAAACATATCCAAAAGAATTGCCTTTCTTGTCAAAATTCAGCTTGAAATATTATATATGAAGTCAACATATGTAGAGAAAATTGTGACTGGTGTAAAACGTTAATTTTAAAAATAATTTCAACAATTTCCAGTAAAATTATGAAAGGATGATAACATATCCCAAAAATTGCCTTTCCTGTCAAAATTCAGCTTGAAGTGGTATTCTTATGACAAGTCAATGTATATGAAGTCAAAATATGTAGAGGCAATTGATAACAGATGTAAAATGATTATTTTATAAACATATTCAAAAATTCCCATTAAAATTATCAACAAAACCCAGTAAAATGTCCCAAAATGGCCTCTCCTTTCAAAATTCATCACAGAGTACGCGTTTGGCTCAATCATGTGAGCAAACTTAGGATGCAAAATTTTGCAAACTATTTACGTTAAATACAGTACTGAACTAGCTCAATTTTTCGAAGAGCAACTTCAACATTGATGAAGTTCTTGTTACAAAGTGTAGTTTGATTAAAACGTCTACAACATCACAGTTGTGTGCTTTCTCTAGTTAACTGCAACTTTTTTTTAAAAAACATCTTGTGCAGTATATACAATATTTAGCGGAAATTCCCGTGTTGCGTTTTCATATCACTTGAGTGTACTTATATATAATCATTCACATTGTCCCACACTAATGTTTACGTACTAAAGATCTACCGAAATACATGTGTACAAAAGAGGTGGGAGCGTCGAAATAGCATTAAGATCTTATCTTGAATGACGTCAAGTAATTCAAGCAATTTCCCTATTCAATATTGTGACGTTTGCATTTTGTAACCAATATATTAGCGATTTAAAGGGACAGAAGCCAATCTTGAAATATATCTATACAAGTTAATGCCGGTTAAATAACTAGAAAATATGTCCGTGGGTCACTGATGCCCAGCTTTAATGCTGTCAGTCACATAAAAAAATTCAATAAAGTGTGAAAGTATGACTCAAGGTCAGTCTCACGGAAACAGAACTTGAATACCGCACTTTAATGTAAATGAACAAACTGTGAAAAGTAGGACAACTAACAAACGTTTGGTAGGACCGTATTAATCTCATATGGATATAAATTTGTACGAAATTTTGAAACATGTGTAAAATTTGAAACCATCTGATGTCTGAGAAATGGACTTATACCAAAAACTATAAATTATTTGGAAAATGTGTCCATGGGACGCGGGTGCCCCGCTTTAAGGTTGTCAGTCACATAAATAAATGTAATAACGTGTATGGATGTAAGTGTGTATGAAGATGGCTTTTGATAAACATAATAAAAAACGTCAATGTAACACTGTTATATGCCAAAAGTTGGTACATGTAATTCATACTCATGTGTGAAATTTGAAAGTTGTACAGCATGTTTGAGAAATGGACTTGACCAAAGACTTGAATGTAAAGCTTGATTATAAATTAGCGATGTGTAAAAAGTATGTCAAGGTTGTTCATAGTGACCTGATTTTGGTAGGAATGTACTGCAGTCATATTGATGTAAGTGTGTATGACGTTTGAAAGCTCTGTGACTTCCGGTGTTTGAATTATGAATATAATAAAATACTGGAATGTAAAATGGGACAGACAAGGGTAACACTATATGCCCGCACCACTTTCGTGGTTTGGCATACAAACATAAATCATCGCTTCAGTTACAAATGTCTAATGTATTTGATTGGAGGTGAGTGAGGATCTGGAGCCCTGGGACTGGCGTATGTTTGATTATTCAAACCGTACATGCTCCATATCCTGCTGCTTTACAGAGGTTGCGTTGTTACTGCGCGTTTTAAACAAACAACTTAACATGCCTTAAATTTTAATACCAACGTAGTTGCATATGGATTTGTACAAGTATGTAGCATGTGCGTCTATCAACAGCACACATTTTCGAGCTCAATCCGGAAATAACTTGATTCAAAGTCGGAGCACATGGATTTTCTTTACTTTTTGTCGTCATATATATATCATGAATGATTGAGAAAAGTCAACATTTCCTGGAGTAACGAACACGTTGGATAGTTAGAGAAAAGTATGGAGATTCAAATGCACACGGTCGTTCCTCGGAGAACTAAGATTTAATACATAAACGAATAATTTTTCTTACCTGTTGTCATTTTTAATACCGGAAACATCACTATTTCCAAAATGCTGCGTTACTTCTGCCATAAAAGCGGCGTTACCGCCATAATGTGGTTTTAGGGATAACACACGGTGATATACGTGACAACTTAACATTCCTTAAATTCTAATACCAACGTTCTTGCATATGGATTTGTATGTAGCATGTGCGTCTATCGGCAGCCCACATTTTCGAGCTCAGTCCGGAAATAACTTGATTCAAAGTCGGAGCACATGGATTTTCTTTACTTTTTGTCGTCATATATATCATGCATGATCGAGAAAACCCAACATTTCCTGGAGTAACGAACACGTTGGATAGTTAGAGTAAAGTATGGAGATTCAAATGCACACGGTCGTTCCTCGGAGAACTAAGATTTAATACATAAACGAATAATTTTTCTTACCTGTTGTCATTTTTTCATACCGGAAACATCACTATTTCCAAAATGCTGCGTTACTTCTGCCATAAAAGCGGCGTTACCGCCATAATGTGGTTTTAGGGGTAACACACGGTGATATACGTGACAACTTAACATTCCTTAAATTATAATACCAACGTTCTTGCATATGGATTTGTATGTAGCATGTGCGTCTATCGGCAGCCCACATGTTCTAGCTCATTCCGGAAATAACTTGATTCAAAGTCGGAGCACATGGATTTCTTTACTTTTTGTCGTCATATATATCATGCATGATCGAGAAAACCCAACATTTCCTGGAGTAACGAACACGTTGGATAGTTAGAGTAAAGTATGGAGATTCAAATGCACACGGTCGTTCCTCGGAGAACTAAAATTTAAACATAAGCGAATAACTTTTCTTACCTGTTGTCATTTTTTCATACCGGAAACATCACTATTTCCAAAATGCTGCGTTACTTCTGCCATAAAAGCGGCGTTACAGCCATATGCGGTGTTAGGGGTAACACACGGTGATATACGTGATCATTTATGTGTTTTACTTATATTGCCTATTAATGCTGCTTTGTTTGTTAGAGAATATAACCTGGCGGGGATGTCTTTATTTACACTGTCCCATTTTTGAGATGATAATAGGGTAAGAGTGAGGTCTAGTGCACCCTCGAACCTGGTTTAAACTCCCAGTAGCCTTTTTGTCACTGATCTTTCCAATGCGGTAGCACTTTTGTCAACCCCTTTGTGTTTGTGATGTATTATCTTGCTGTTTATTCATCTTTAGAGTTGTTGTTTGTTTCTGTGTGTGTTTGTGGTTGTCTGTTGTCCTTGAATGCTACTATTCCTGTTCGATTTTTATATCCACTTCTAAGCATACTCCATGCATCTTGTAAAGAACAATCTCTGTCTTTACAGAAGAAAACTAAAACATAAATTTTCATACTGCATGAAACGTTGTTATATGTATTAAATGAATTACTATGTGACACTGTCACGTCATTGTATCTATTTGGAGTATTTGTTCATGTATCAATCATGTGCTCATCAGACTTAATGCATGACATCAACCTCCGCGCAGTTATATTGTAGCCAATAATCCCTACCACCACCCAAATCACTTGACGATAGCTGAGGCTATGTAATAACTAAAAATGCGATACACTAGGTAATGCTTGGTACAGCAAACTCTTGCCGTAATCAACAGGCAATTGTCAATAACATCATCGCCTTCGAGAAGAAGTTGAAAACATGCAACCTGTTTTGGCTTGGGTGTAATCTCTTTTTTAAATTTCTGTAACACTAAACACTCCTTCCAGCACCAAAAGGTGCTGTTAATAAAAAGAGGATCAAAACGTCCGTTCTGGAGTGATCGTCGTGTGTCAATAACGTGAGTACAATTTATGCATATTATTTTTTCGAGAAAAACAGATTTGTTTTCAAAAATCGGCGAATGCTATTCCGTGAAGATATGCTTGTTCGATACAATTTTCCCACATAATAACAAGTTGAAATATTGACATAAACAATGTTTAACCAACAAATTAAACTCAGCTGGATTTTAGCTATACATTTGTGTGGTGGCAGTGGTTACTGTAACAGAAAGGGGAAGTAACCATTGCGGGGAGTTTATCATGATATATTCACTTGTAAGGTATAGGCGGGATGCCCTCGACCCGTCCTAGACCTATTGATGAGATATATAACATTTTCCATTCTTACAGACGGACATGTAAATTGACTGTAGGCTTTATGGCAACTTCAAATCAAATTCGATTTAACACAACTCGATTAATTGCTGCCCTATTTAAGTATACTCTGTAAAAAAAGTTTTGGACCATGGCAGTGTTCGAACCCGTACAATGATCGCTGAACCAATACATTCGACCATAACCCTTATTATATCAGTTGATAATTCACAATAGATCAATAATCAACAATAATTATTGTTTACAATGAAAGTTTGTGAAAAAATAATAATCTTTTTATTGGTTACTCGAATGTGGCCGTAACTGTTACTTTGTATGGAATTTGCAACATTTTTTACAGACCCTTTGTGTGATTGCGATATTTTTTTAAAATCAAATCTTGTTTGGAATTTAATGGTTCTGGTACCAAATTAACCGGGAAGGGTAGACCTTGGTTACTCCAAAAAGATGCTTAAATTCTGTCCATCAGTTTTATTTTTATATGACTTTATATACCCTGGTCCAAAACTTTTTTTGCCGAGTATATATATTATAAACCTGTGATTTGTTACACGATTACCATTTCGTTCAATTACCATTTTCATTTAATTACAACAATCAGAAATATGTTCCTTTGTGTATGTATTTATGTTTCTAGACAATCGAAGAAAACAAACAAAAAAACAACAAGAACAGCAGAGGACCTGTGTTATTTTCCGGCCGAGCACTTCAACCACAGTGTCACTGCTCTGTCAACACTCTTGTTAAAGGTTGCTGAGGTAAATATAGATATAAAAGTCGAACAGGAAAAGCAGTATTCAAGGACGACAGTCAACCACAAACACACACAGAAGCAAAGAACAAACTTAAAGATGAAGAAAAGGCAAAAATAAGACATCACAAATGTTATGATATTTGATATACTCTCTAAAGCACACATGTGTTAAGCATGACTTACTGAGTACCTGAGCATTCTCTCTATATATGTTTTGTCTATGTACTGCAGAGGCAGTCTGTATCTTTCATAGCTCGGATTAACATGTATTAAATATTAGTTAGAGGACATAGTGAATGTCGTTCTTATAGCCCATGTACAACATGGTGTCAGAAGTAAAACATTAATTTGGAATATTGGACACAATTGTGGACTTGGAATTTATAATTGTTGAATTAATACATTCAAAATGGATCTGTTTGGTGTTTTGTCTCCAAAGATGGACTGGGAGAGTACAAACCTTCCCCAAGCATGGGACAAATTCAAACGTCACAACGAGCTTGTATTCTCTGGACCACTGAAAGCGAGGTCGGAAGATAAAAAGGTGTCTTACCTTCTT
Organism: Cyrtodaria siliqua; assembly: GCA_037043455.1. Taxonomy (NCBI): domain Eukaryota; kingdom Metazoa; phylum Mollusca; class Bivalvia; order Adapedonta; family Hiatellidae; genus Cyrtodaria; species Cyrtodaria siliqua. The sequence goes on along the minus strand of JAWPHD010001710.1, from coordinate 250,930 downwards.
CTCTGGGTCGGACAAAAAGGGCGTGACATCCAACAAACTTGGACAGATATTTCAGCGAAAGATGCCAAAAAGTTGAACACATTTTACGCGAAGTACCAAGACATACGTGCAACCAAAACTAAACCCAATATTTTCCAGGTTTAAATTCAATATCATTACGCAAGGATCAGACTCTATTGAGCAATTTGTAACAAAGCTAAGGTTAGCGGCGATATACTGTAATTTTACGGACTCGGAGGAAATGTAACATGACCGCATCGTTTTCGGCACGTCATCAGATAAAATAAGAGAGAAGCTGATAAATCAAGGTGAAACACTGACACTGGACAAAACCGTCCAAATTGCTCAAAATTTGAGTACTCTCAATAACATCTAAGATCCATGTCAGCATCTCAAAACGAAGACAGTCGGACGACAAATACGGGCAACACAGTCCGATCAAACGAAACAAAGGTTAGAAGGCTACCCTACCGGGAAAGCAGAAGGGTTCCATGGGAGCCAGCAAGATGCTCGACGGAATTATGAAACAAGAGACGCTAACCGAGGACATCAACATTTGCAACTGCAACCGAAAAGGAGCAACGAGATTTGTGAGAACTGTGGATACAAGCATTTCAAAGTGACAATAACCCAGCAAAAGGAAAACGTTTTTAAATTCAACCATTTTGCTAAAACGTGCCGGTCAGGAACAGTTTATGAACTTAGTTATGATTTTCAAAGCGATTATAAAGAGGATAATTATTTTGTGGATAGTGTGCACTCAAATGTTAGGAACGACCAGGCTTTCACTGAGGTAAAGATAGGCCCCGCTTCCTTCCCAATTGAGTTTAAGATTGATATGGGTAGTCAAGTCAATATTATACCTAAACACTTGTCTACTAAACTTAAGCTGTATCACCCCGTTGAGAAGCCACCAGAAAACTGTCAGACTATAATGGAGGTACATTGGAGACAATCGGCTACTGTACACTTCCATGCAAACGCTATATGCAAGCACAAACATTAGGCTTCTATATTGTAGAGAATCGTTCACTCGTTTGAGAGTTGAAATCAAGCATGGATTTAGGCTTGCTAAAGCTTGTATACTCTTTAGACACAAACCAAATACAAAAGACCGTTCTTGACAAGGCGACTGTACTTGAAGAATACGATGACCTTTTTCAAGGCATAGGTTTGGTCGCTGGGGAGTGTAAAATTCACATTAACCCAAAAGCTACCCCTATAGTACACCCACCAAGGCGTGTCCCAGTGACATTACATGACAAACTCAAAATAGAGTTGGATCGCATGGAGCCTATTGATGTTATTGAGAAGGTCACCGAACCTACTGACTGGGTTAATTCCATGGGGAGCTCAGAATATGTCTAGACCCCAAAGACCTCAACAATGCTATCTCTAGGCCACATTATCCTATGAGAACATTCTAAGATATATTGCCACTACTCGCAGATGCTAAGTGTTTTACAAAACTCGACGCTAAGTCAGGTTACTGGGCAATAAAACTTGATAAGGAATCATCCTTTCTAACGACTTTCAATACCCCGTTTGGTCGATATCGTTACTTGAGATTACCGTTTGGGCTTAGTTCGAGCCAAGACGAGTTTGTAAGGAAAATAGATGCAACTTACGAGGGGTTAGACGGTATTGTCACTATAGTTGACGACATCCTTGTTACAGGGAAAAGGAGAGAAGAACATGACAGAAATCTAAGTCATGTACTGAGCCAATTCCGAAAGGGGCATCAGGTTAAATGCAGATAAGCTTGAAGTAGGTGTCACTGAAATACAGTACTTTGGACACATTTTGACGTCTCAAGGACTCAAACCAGATCCTTCAAAGGTATCTGCAATTATAGACACGGACCCTCCACAAAACCGAGCAGAGCTCGAAACTATCCTTGGCGTGGTACACTATCTATCGAAATTTGCCCCAAACCTAGCAGAGGTTACTAGCCCCAAGCGCCAGTTATTAGCAAAAATGTTTCATTTTCATGGGACAAGCCCAAAGCCGAAGCATTTCAAAGGGTTAAGAAAATAGTCACTGACACACCTGTGTTAGCATACTATGACAACAAGAAGCCATTGACTTTGCAAGTTGATGCCTCAACGTTTGGTTTAGGAGCCACACTCTTACAAGAAGGCAGACCCATCGCATTTGCTTCGAAGTCCCTTACAAAGACTGAAATAAATGATGCCCATTTTAAAAAGGAAATGTTTGCCATTCAGTTTGGATGCAAACGATTCCATCATTACGTATATGGTCAAAAAGTGGTATATGTTGAAAGTGACCACAAGCCACTTGAATCAATCATGAAAAAGCCGTTTTACCAGGCACCCCCTCGATTACAACGCATGATGCTACAGCTACAACGCTACAGTATCGACGTAAAACATATAAGTTGTAAAAAGATTTCCGTGGCTGACAAACTATCAAGGAAGTCACTACCCGACACATACCCTGGCCTCTCAGAAGGCATGGACATACAAGTACACACAGTACTGTCAAACCTTCCTATTACTGACTGTAAGTTAAGAGATGTACAAGTCAAAACAGATCATTACCGTGATGAACTGTCATATTTTGACGGTTTAATACTGAAGGGTGAGAAAATTGTTATACCCCACGCTATCAGGTCAAACATGTTAGAAACTGTACATTCTCGACACATGGGAACTGAAAAGTGTCTCAGAAGAGCCTGTGATTTAATGTTTTGGCCCTGAATGTCATCAGAAATAACCGATATGGTTTCAAAATGTCCTATCTGTTTGGAGCGAAGGAATTCAAATTCCAAAGAACCACTCATACCACATGATATATTTAAATACCCATGGCAAACAGTAGCAACTGATTTGTTTACTTGGGATGGTAAAGATTACCTAATAGTAGTCGACTATTATAGTCGCTATTTTAAAAGAAATATAAAAAGATCGGACAGGGAAAGTAGCATTCAAGGAGGACAGTCAACCACAAAACACAGAAACAAACATGGAAACAGACAAACAAGAAGGCAAATGTAATAATAAAAGTAAACGACATCACAAACACAAAAGGGTTGACAATAGGGCTACCGCCTTGGAACGGTCAGTGGCAAAGTAGGCCACTGGGGGTTTAAACCGGTTCTAGGGTGCACCAAACCTCACACTTACCCTACTGCATCCCATAAAAACAGGACAGTGTAAATAAAGAAATCCCCGCCATGATCGAATCTCTAACCAACAAGGCAGCATCAATAGGCAATATAAGTAAAACACAAATATGGTCGTGTAAATATAATACAAAAAAACAATAGCCTAGAAAGCCACAATGAAGGTACTCAATGACTTGGCAGAAGCCAGAGCAGTAAGAGAATACACCATTACGGGCACGACAAGAAAGATCATGGACAAACATCAAACGCCACCGTCCCAATGGGCTTTAGGTAGGCGTCATCATAGGGTCCACAGCCTGTCCGGTCATCGTACAATTAAAGAGGAAAGCATGCAGTACGTTGCAAAATGATAGGGTCATAACCTCTTTTGATTTACTTTTTAACAAGTTTAACAAAGATAGTATGAAAGTGATCACGACCAAGAATCTTACGAAGTTTATAAATCACATCACATTAGAAGTCAGGTTGTGATAGTCCTTGTCGCAGAAGAGTCCTTAAATTACATTTATATTTGGAAAGAAGATCAGGGTTACGATAATAAAATTTGCAAAGGTTTTACGAAGTTTATGGTAACGGTAACCCTGATTGAGTAACTTTTTAGTTATACAAAGATTACGAATATTAATGTCCTCAACTCGAGTACAAGCTCTAGAAAAACGAATAAGTTGAGACAGATACACCCCAAAAGAAGTTGCTCGGGGAGCATCCCCATCAAAGTGGGGATAATTAACAATGTCAAAATTAAAATAATCTCTCTTGTCATACATTTGCTAATTATTTTACCATTTTCAATCGAGAGATCTAAATTAAGAAAAGAAGCGTTATTATCAGATATATTTTCTTTATTAAGCCGAAGTTCTTTAGGATAAATATTATCAACCATAGTTGGAAAGAAAGGGTTGTCAATGTTTAGTATGTCATCCAGATACCGAGAAGTGTCATTAAAAGCTTCAATAGCATCTGCAACAAGTAGCACCGTCATCAAGATGATGAAGGGTATATTTGCTCGATGGGGAATACCTTTTGTCACCATATCAGATAGTGGGCCATGCTTTTGAGGAATTTGAGAAATTTGCAAAAGACTGGGATTTCAACCATGTTTTTACTAGCCCTTACCATAGTCAAAATAATGGACTGGTTGAAAGAATGATCCAAACTGTCAAAAGAACCTTGCCAAAAGCAAAAGCTGATGGGAGAGAAGCTCTTATAGGGATATTGGAATATCGCTCTACCCTATTAGAATGTGGCTATTCACCAGCACAGTTAATAATGGGCAGGCAACTGCGATCAGTTATGCCTACAATTCCTAAGAAACTTGTCCCCAAAACACCTAATCATGCGCAAGTCCGCAAAAGCATGCACTCAGCTAAAATGAAAGGAAAAACATATTTTAATAGGAATACAAAGCCATTGAAACCACTTGAAATAGGAAAGACTGTTAGGATTCAACAACAAAACCAGTTGTGGAAGTCTGCGATTGTTACTCGTAAACACTATGAGAGATCTTACTCGGTCAAAACTAATAATGGTGCATGTTACCGTAGAAATCGCCATCATCTCATGAAATCCATTGAAAAACCTCGATATTCATTAGACCTAGATCTAAAGGTAATTGACTAAGCCTGTTGATGTAAAACCCCTCCCAGAACCTCAGGTAAAAGAGGACTTTAACCAACAGCCAAATGTCCCAGTTACAACATTACCCAGTTTCCCTGTGTCAAGTTCACCAACATCTGAGTCACAATACCACACACGATCTGGCAGACTTGTTAAAACAAAATGAATTGAGTCAATGTAAAAATAATTAATTCTGTGCCATGTGTGCCATACATTATGTGATATCAAGATACAAATATTTCTAATTAATCAAATGCCATGTGGTATTTTCCGTGTAAACATTATTGCCACTAATGACAGTAAAACAAATGTGTTGTGGTTTTAAGGATAACATTACAGTCAATGTCATACACTAACAGTGATAAGACAGAACACAACATTCCTACAATAAGATAATCTGGACCTACAGTGATTCTACATTTTACTTCAATGAACTCGAGTGAATTACTCATATGGACACAGCGACTTGGAAAACAGAGTATCAGATTATCAGTAAATCAGCTTTCTCTAAAGGAAGAAGATGTTATGATATTTGATATACTCTCTACAGCACACATGTGTTAAGCATGACTTACTGAGTAGCTGATCATTCTCTATCTATATGTTTTGTCTATGTACTGCAGAGGCAGTCTGTATCTTTCATAGCTTGGATTAACATGTATTAAATATTAGATAGAGCACATAGTGAATGTCGTTCTTATAGCCCATGTACAACAATAAACACAAAAGGGTTGACAATAGCTATTGGCTACCGCCTTGGAACGGTCAGTGGCAAAAAAAGGCCGCCGGTGGTTTAAACCAGGTTCCAGGGTGCACCAAACCTCACACTTACCCTACAGTCAACCTAATAAAACGGGACAGTGTAAATACACTAGTCTCAGTTATATATATATATATATTACCTATTAACCAATACTGAACATAGAACACAATCAACCAAAGCATGCATACAAAACAAATGTCAGTTACAATGAGAACGCATAGTTTACAGTTATGGCGGGAATTATATAGTTTATTTCTTTATTTAAGCCAAATATGGCCCATGGACATGTTAACATAGTAATTTCAAGCATATCACCTATATTCATTTTATAAATGTGTATCTTATGACATCATTATCTTAAAAACATTTTTCCGAATAGTTATTGAAGGATTAATATATATATTAAGATATATATATATATTTTTATTAAACCAAAAGACAATAAACATGTCCATGTGTTATAGCTAAGCTAACATATCAATCAATAGCAGACACACAATTATAATAATTTACATGTGAATATAAATGAGTACAAATAAATAACATTTCAACACGTATTACAGATTGCCTTTCTTGTAGTGTCATGTATTCAATAACCATGAATTATATTATAATTTTTAATTTTAAATGCTTTATGTATATATTGCTCAAAGTTTCTGTTTGATTTTGGATTATTTGCTGTCAACAACTCAATCAGTTTTATAATATTAAGACGTTTCCAGAGATGTCTTTTTATATGTCGTTTTCTTAAATCATTATACATACGACATTCAAATAAAAAGTGAAACTCGTGCGCAGATCGCCCACTGCATTGACGATTTTAGTATAAAATGGTGTCGTAGATAACATGCGGACCCAAACTCGCTTTCTACTTGGAAAAAGTCAATTCTTAATATTATAGATACACGTATTAACTTTTATAATGCTAACCCCTCTTAACTTCCTCCGTTCGTAATTTAAAATCGGGAATTCAGGAATTTCATAATACATTTGTTTTAGTTCCTGCAGATAAAGCAGCTAATAATGTAATTATTGTTTGACGCCTACATTACGCCAATGTTTTATCTCTGGAACTCGGCAGCACCAATTTGTATACTCCAGTTCATTCTTCTGAGAATGATGTTGTTTCCGCACATATCACTCGGTGCACTACTTTCAAGGCTGGTGTAAACGATAAACACGAGCATATTTGTGTTTTACTTATATTGCCTATTGATGCTGCCTTGTTAGTTAGAGATTAGATCATGGCGGGGATTTCTTTATTTACACTGTCCTGTTTTAATAGGATGACAGTAGGGTAAGTGTGAGGTTTGGTGCTCCCTAGAATCGGTTTAAACCCCCAGTGGCCTACTTTGCCACTGACCGTTCCAAGGCGTAGCCCTATTGTCAACCCATTTGTGTTTGTGATGTCGTTTGCAACGATTATTACCTTTGCCTTCTTGTTTGTCTGTTTGCGTGTTTGTTATTGTGTTTTGTGGTTGACTGTCCTCCATGAATGCTACTTTCCCTGTCCGATCTTTTTATATTTCTTTATACTGCACAATAGTATTGTTTGTGTCATATGGCGACCGTAAAAAGTCTCCCCGTACATCCCATCAATATTGTTATTTTTACAACCTACAGGGATTGTTTTCCTTAAACAGGTGTGTTTCGTATACCGCGTTGAAGGTTTTGTGCTCATCGACATTTTGGCTCATTTTATTAGGGTTTACCTTAACTTTCGCTTTTCAAAGAATGGTATTATTCTCCAAAAAAAACAATAATGAGTATATTAGTTAAAACTTTTAAAATAATTATTTCACCTCTTCGGTTACACTCTGCTTCATCAATACAAATTCCATAAAATAACTCTTCATTTCTTAGAACTAAACCATATGTACGCCTTACACCTTTAAATCTTCATTCGGCAACCTCGTTTCTTGTTCCTTCTAATAATATTACTAGGATTTTTAATAATGGCACAAAAGTTTCTGTAACTCCTCTATGATCACCCTTTTTGAGGAAATACCATATAATGTCTCCTTTCATAAATAATTTAGTTCATTCAAGACGCAGGTTGTTTCCCTCTATTAATAAGTGCAATGCTAAGAGGTGCAGTTGTTGCAATTATTTATCTTGCAAGTCCACCATTAAATCAGCTGTTAATGGTAGATTGTTTAATGAATGTCTAGCTTCAAATGTTGATTGACGTACATCTCACGTCATTTATAATGCACCACGTTGCGGTATACAATATGTTGGACGAACAGGTCGATCCGTAAAAGTTCGATTTCGTGAACATAAATATAATGCAAGTAATCCTAAAAAGTTAAAACATTACTTGTACCAACACTTTCGTCAGTCAGGTCATAATTTTGATAACGTAACTGTTCAACCGGTTGAATATATTTTTTTTGATAATGATGCTACTAAAAGATTTAAAATAAAAGCTAGACATATTGCAGAACTTAAGTGGATGAAAAACTTACAGACACTTTATCCACTCGGCCTTAATGACAATATTGATCAAGAAGGAAATATTTCTAAAAATCCTAATATTGACATTTTTTCTATATTTTCAATTCGAAAGCGTAAATCTAGGTCTCATGGTCTTAGGCGTAATGGTAACATCAAACGTAAATCGCGTGTAATTATTTCTGTCGCTAATTTACATACTATTTTTAAACAGTCTGGAAAGCACTCTATGCTTTCACGGCTTACCTCTTTGTCTATTTCTTCACTAAAGTTGATCGACGAGGAAGTAGACAAAATTTTACATAATACTCCTAAGGAATGGGAATGCAACACATCAACATTTTGCTATGCTCCAGCAGGTCATGTCATCACTGGTAATTTTGATATTGTTGATAAACGTATTCGACATTTGTTTTCGAAAGATCCTAAATATAGATTACCTTCAACTATTGATTTTAATGCCTGTCGTGCCCAGCTCATCGCCCACTCCATTGAAGATTTATGTATAAAATGGTGTCGTAAAGAACATGCGGACCCAAACTCGCTTTCTACTTGGAAAAAGTCAATTCTTAATATTATAGATACACGTATTAACGATTATAATGCTAACCCCTATTTACTTCCTCCGAGACCTAGGTTTTCCTTTCGCAATTTAAAATCGGGAATTCAGGAATTTCATAATAAATTGTTTTAGTTCCTGCAGATAAAGCAGCTAATAATGTAATTATTGTTTGACGTCTACATTATGTCAATAATTTATCTCTGGAACTCGGCAGCACCAATTCGTATACTGCAGTTAATTCTACTGAGGATGATGTTGTTTCCGCACATATCACTCGGTGCACTACTTTCAAAGCTGGTGTAAAAATATAAGCAAAATAAACTGCCTACTATGTACTGGATTCCTAAATTACATAAAAATCCGTATAAGGCTCGCTCTATTTCGAATTCTAGTACCTGCACCACAACAAACATCTCCAAACTTTTAACTTCTTGTCTTACTGCCGTTAAAGATCACGTTAAACTATATTGTGATAAAACTTATAAAACCCTGGGATTAATTTATTTTGGTCTATAAAAAATTCAGCAGACGTTCTTGATAAAACTTTCAATAAAGGTCAAGTTTCATCAATAAGCAATTCTGATTTCTCTACACTACGAGTATATACAACCTTACCACATCACCTTATTAAAGACAAGCTAATTTCTCTTATTCAAAAAACATTCGCTAGAGAAAATACTACATTTTGGGCATTTAATAATATTAAAGCGTTTTTTACTAACCACTGTTTAGACAATTATACTATGTGGACTTGCTATGAAGTTTGTGAAGCACTCATCTTCCTATTAGATAATATTTTCGTCAAATATGGAACCACCGTTTATATACAAATTGTTGGTATCCCTATGGGTACGAACTGTGCACCACTTGTGGCAGATTTTTTTTTATTTTGCTAAAAAAGAGATTTCATGTTGAGTCTTTCACCAGATACCCAGGCAGATGTTATTGAAGCCTTTAATGACACCTCTCGGTATCTGGATCACATATTGAACATTGACAACCCTTTCTTTCCAAATATGGTTATTAATGTTTATCCGAAAGAACTTCAGCTTAACAAAGCTAATATATCTGATAATAAAGCTTCTTTTCTTGATTTAGATCTCTCGATTGAAAATGGTGAAATAATTAGCAAAATGTATGACAAGAGAGATGATTATAATTTTAACATTGTTAATTGTCCCCACTTGGATGGGATGTTCCCCGAGCAACTTCTTATGGGGTGTATGTGTTCCAAATATAAAAGTAATTTAAGGACTCTTAGAGACAAGGACTATCACAACCTGACTTCCATGGTGATGTGATTTATAAAAGAAATATAAAAAGATCGGACAGGGAAAGTAGCATTCAAGGAGGACAGTCAACCACAAAACACAGAAACATACTTCGTAAGATTCTTGGTCATGGTCACTTTCATACTATCTGTGTTAAACTTGTTAAAAAGTTTATTAAAAGAGGTTATTACCCTATCATTTTGCAACGTACTGAATGCTTGTTGGTGGACCCTTTTACAGTTCGACACTATTCTTTCCTCTGTAATTGTACGATGACCGGACAGGCTGTGGACCCTATGATGACGCCTACCTAAAGCCCATTGGGACGGTGGCGTTTGGTGTTTGTCTATCTTTCTTGTCGTGCCCTTCATGGTTTATTCTCTTGTTGTTCTGACTTCTGCCAAGTCATTGAGTAGCTTTCTAGGCTATTTTTTTGTATTATATTTACACGAGCATATTTGTGTTTTACTTATATTGCCTATTGATGCTGTCTTGTTGGTTAGAGATTAGATCATGGCGGGGATTTCTTTATTTACACTCTCCTGTTTTAATGGGATGACAGTAGGGTAAGTGTGAGGTTTGGTGCACCCTAGAACCGGTTTAAACCTCCAGTGGCCTACTTCGCCACTGACCGTTCCAAGGCGGTAGCCCTATTGTCAACCCTTTTGGGTTTGTGATGTCGTTTGCATTGAGTATTACTTTTGCCTTCTTGTTTGTCTGTTTGCGTGTTTGTTGCTGTTTGTTTTTGGTTGACTGTCCTCCTTGAATGCTACTTTCCCTGTCCGATCGTTTTATATTTCTTTTTAAGACATTACAATGCAAGCATTTTCTTTCATTTAAAGGTGTAATATTTGGCTTTGTATATCTTCCTGTTTCTACTGCTTGCCTATACTATGACAATCTAAGTTTTGATATAGCAATTCTAAATTTATTAATAGTGACTGTTACTAGATAATTTTTAAAACCAAAATTTGAAAATAATCTATAAAATCTAGCTTTAAGCGATTTTGATAATCGTGTATTCCAGTTTTGAATGAAACTGTCATGCAAACGTTGTTTTAAAGTATATGAAAATATAATGATTGCATCTGCATACTTCAACAAAAATGCCTGAATCATTTGTAAATTCACTCCTTCTACTCCGTTTTTAATAAACTCCTCTTCCAAATCATTTAAATATACAGAAAACAAAAAAGGAGATAAACTTTCGCCTTGTCCACCCCTAAATAACACGTACATTCATTGCTTAAACAATTATCATATTTGACTTTCGATTTAACATTAAAGTACATCGATTTTATCACGTTATGAATTTTTCAAAGCACACCTATCTTTATCAGTTTGTACCAAAGGTTATCTCTTACTACATAATCAAATGCCTTTGTGAAGTCTATAAAAGTACATTACAATTTGTTTCCTTCATTCAAATAATGATTGATTAGGCTATGCAAAATAAAAATATTATCAGCAGTTCCCATTTTACTTCTTAATCCGGCTTGTGCTTCAACGTACACGTGATATTTTTTGGCCCAGTCATTTAATCTGTTATTTAACATTCGAGTAAATAATTTACCTAGCGTGCTAAGCAGTGTTACTCCTCTGTAATTTTAAACGTTATCCACGCAACCCTTTTTATGTATTGGTACCATACGTCCGTCTGACCAACGCACGGGTACTAAACATTGACTCTAGCACATTTTGGAGATATATGAAAACGAGAGTCAATGACACTTCCGAGGTAGTGACAAGGATTAAAATGACAAAATAAAGGTGAGTTCAGCTCGTTGTTTTTCATAATATCATTAATCCAACGATTTATTTCAAAAATCGAGGAATGCTATTCCAATTATATGTGTTCAAAGTATGTCTAAGTTGCAAAAATATTACAAATTATTGTTTTAATTCGCGCCTAGGTCTTTTATAAGGTTGGAAGATGTGTGTGTTTTCTTCGACAGATCGCACTTTTTCGGTGCATATTCTTATTTATTTATGAAAGTCAGCTGTTGTTTTAGTGGAGATGAAAAGCCTTTCATGTAATCTTTACCAGGTACTAAACTGGTTTATAGAAAACAGAGAACAACGGATTTATCGCCAATTTTCGGCAAAAGGTATAGTCAATGAGCCGGAGCTAGGGTCGATGAAGCGGAGGTTGCGTCGATGCTAGGAGCTTTTTATTTTCAATTACAAGTCCCGATACCGTATTAATTGCCAAGGTACTATGCGACTGATCTCGTCGCCTGGATAAAATTCGTATACGTTTTATATCGGCCTGCTTTACCTGATTTCCGAAACACGATGTCATTTACGGTTAAGGAAAGGATTGCGCAATAGTATTCTACTTGTATTGAATATAATACTAACAGAATGTTTAAACATATTACAATTAATTATTTAACTACTATGAAAAGTATCGATATTTAACAACATATTGTTTGCCCTACGAATAACTATGAGTTTAATTGGTCGTAACATATCTTATCCGACACCAAAAAATGCTGGCCCCATTTGCGATTGCTCGTCTAACGACGCGATTTGTTATTTTCAAATTCTCGATCATCACTACCGTTCGTTTGTAAATGTTGTCAATTTAGTAAAAACAATATTACCCGGCCACTGACCTAAATGCGAGTTTCTATTATTGCATCATGTATAAAATCTGAACTTTTCGCGCTGTGTAAATCGTATCTTTCTGTGTTACTTGCAGTTGAATTAATTAAATAATTATCACTTACATTTTAACGTGGAATTAATGTCAAGGTAACCGCATATTTTTCTCTGTTTCTTAATATTAATTTAAACATACTTCACCTGACCGACATTCTTACCGGGGGTTGGGGTTGTGGGGTGGGAGTTGAGGGAGTAATAACATGTAACATGGAAACTGTAGCATATACTAAAATAACAAAACGTGATCTAGTTCTATGGACCATCATTTTATCGTATTATACCTCACGTTTATGCAGCTATCAATGTTTTGCCCCATGTGGGGGTGGCGGGCATATACGGGACTTTAGACAGATGGTGATTCCCGACAGGCGGGATTCAGATCGGCCCCGCAAGACCGCCTCCCGGGAAATAGACTTGGACGGATTTTGAGACCTGGTGCCAATAATCACCCTCCACCAACTCCCACCCTGGGGAATTAGACAACAAACTTTGCTCCAGGGGTGGGAATTAGACACCAAATTTTACATATTGTCTAAATCCCCATGGTCAGCCCGCCGCCCGCACCCCCACCCCGGTGGGGCAAAACATTGATAGATGCATTACACTCCTGTATAAATTGCTCATACCCTTAGCGTGACGCAATTTTTACTGTTCACCGGTAAACAATTTTTACTATCACACGATTGTGACGTCACGGGAAGAATACAAATAGATTTTGGTTTTTTCCAATTACGACACTCTTTGCGCAATTGGAAATCGGTGGACGCTTATTAAAATACAGTTGAAGTTATGTCAATTGTAAGACGACTGGTTTACCAAACGACAATAAACATTTTGTTACTTTAAATCAAATCTCGTATAAAAATATAAATTAAAATAAAATAAAATAATAATAAATTGTTATTAGGATTTCTACCCCCCCCCCCCCCCCCCCCCCCCAACTCCCACCACTCCACTCCCCATATGTTTAAATTTTAATAAAACAATTTTTGTTCGGTATAATGAAATAAATAGTGCGTCCCAGTGAGGGTGACAGTGGATATTGTCAACCTTCGGCTTCGCCTCGTTTGACATTATTTTCCTCAGGTTGACAACATACACTGTCACCCTCACAAATTGTCTCCAATTACGACACTCTTTGCGAGATAAATTAAAATAAAATAAAATAATAATAATTTGTTATTAGGATTTCTACCCCCCCCCCCCCCCCCCACTCCCCACTCCCCATATGTTTTACATTAAATCCACGTTAAAATGTATGTCATTATTATTTAAGTAGTTCAACTGAAAGGAACACAGGAAAATACGATTTACGTACACAGCGCGAAAAGTTCAGTTTTTATACATGATGCAATAATATGAAACTCGCATTTAGGTCAGTGGCCGGGCAATATTGTTTTTACTAAATTGACAAAATCGGCAAACGAACGGCAGTGATGATCGAGAATTTGATTACCACAAATCGCCTCGTTAGACGAGCAAGCGCAAATGAGGCCATCATTCTTTGGTGGCGGATAAGATATGTTATGACGCTGCTGTTAATCAATTTTGACACGGTGTATAAAATGTACATAGGACTCGACTTACTAGTACTGTTTGTGTACATCATGACCTCGCCATTTTTTGTGTGGCTTTTGTGGCTTTTTATGTACACAGCCAGATGAAATGTCTGAATCGTACAAAGTGCTGGTAAGGTCAGAGAAGGCTCGGATTAATAAAACATGTGACCGAAAGTGGTGGTACATTTCCCCGGGGTACTTTAATCAGGACCCGTTTATATTACACGTCTACCTACAGTGCCTGCCTAAATTAATGTTGCAAAAGCTCATAGTTCCTAAGATCTGTATATTTTCATCATCAAGAAAGCTTATTACAGAAAATCGTGCAGTTGCGGTATTTTTTCATTGAGAAAAAAGTCATATCCCATTGAATACCATTTATGTCAATGTTTTCCTCGCTACCCAACACGAAATGAAGTTATATAAATCTTAAACAATAACACGGTGCCGAGCAGAAACAATGAGGGCAGAACAAATGTTTGACATGGATTTTGACAGATCAATCTGGTGACGTTCAGTTTTCATTGGCCAACAGTTACACGCTGGCAATCTCGGGCCAATCGGAACTGATCAAGCAGGCTCTCAAAAGGCCACGTTTGATCAGGGTCTTGATGCGCTTTCAATTGATCATGTCCAGGTAAACGTTTGTCATTTTCAACGGGGCGAGAAAGGTCAAGACGGTACAACACAGACGAACGATTATTCGCCGCAAAGTTATTGCCTACAGACCGTTCCAAGTCGGTAAACCTGTCTACGCCACCCTTTCTGTTGTTTTGTGTCTCCTTCATTGTATTTTCAAGTCCTTGTTTGCAGTACAGTGCGGACCTACGATGCCATTGCGTTCGGACGCTGTGGTTTCTATAGGAGCCTATATCTCATTTTTGTAATTGAAAAAAATATGCTCCTAGCATCGACGCAACCTCCGCGTCATCGGCCCTAGCTCCGGCACATTGACTCTACATTTTGCCGAAAATTGGCGATAAATCCATTGTTCTCTGTTTTCTGATAAACCAGTTTAGTACCGAGTAATGATTACATGAAAGGCTTTTCATCTCCACTAAAAAAATAGCTGACTTTCATCAATAAATAAGAATATGCACCGAAAAAGTGCGATCTGACGAAGAAAACACACACACCTTCCAATCTTATAAAAGACCTAGCCGTGAAATTAAACAATAATTTGTAATATTTTTGCAACTTAGACATACGTTGAACATATATAATTGGAATAGCATTCCCCGATTTTTGAAATAAATCGTTGGATTAATGATATTATGAAAAACAACGAGCTCAACTGAGCTTTATTTTGTCATTTTAATCCTTGTCACTACCTCGGAAGTGTCATTGATTCTCGTTTTCATATATCTCCAAAATGTGCTGGAGTCAATCTTTAGAACTGGTGCAGCAGCCTGGGAAATAACCTACGTCCAGTATTGTATTAAATATAAGCTTTAAGTACGAAAATAGGGTTTCATTACCGTATTTAAATAGTTCATTAACGTACAATTCCGGCCCGCTACTTTTGTTTGTTTGTAACTGAGTTATGGCCTTTATATAACTTACTAATAGAAAACAAATGTCAAAAAAGAATTAAAAACCTCAGAGTAAATGGGAAGAAAGATTTGAAAATTTAGAGTGGTTACAAATTTATTTAATACCTTTTCGATGTACAATAGATATGAAATTAAGAGCATTTTAGTATAAATATCATACTCGAATTTTACCTTCCAATAAACTACTACACAAATGCAAGCTAGTAAATTCAATCTTTGTGACTTCTGCAACATGCATGTGGAAACGTTTACATTTCTTGTTTGGGGAATGTGATATATGCCAGAGATTTTGGTTACAATTTAAAATACAACAAATTCTACAAAGCAAAGGGTTTCAAATTACTTTTGATTTAAAGACTGTATCATTTGGCTTAATATGTAACAACAACAGAAGCGCTTGTATTTTGAACTTTATTATTATTATTTCAGAATACTTTCTATACAGAAACAAGTATTATAAAACCATCCCTGCTATTGAATGTTTTATGAGATATTTGCATTATAGGAAAGATATTGAGGAAATTATTGCGTTCTCTAAGAACAAACTTTAGGGTAAGTGTGAGGTTTGGTGCACCGTACAACCGGTTTAAAACCCCAGTGGCCTACTTTGCCACTGACCGTTCCAAGGCGGTAGGCCTATTGTCAACCCTTTTGTGTTTGTGATGTCGTTTGCTTTTGTTATTACTTTTGCCTTAATGTTTGTCTGTTTGCATGTTTGTTTCTGTGTTTTGTGGTTGACTGTCCTCCTTGAATGCTATTTTCCCTGTCCGATATTTTTATATTTCTTTAACAACACAATGCCAAATGGAACTTTGTTGACATTTGAGAAATGAAATAGAGATAGAAGGTTTATTAGTAACGACCACATTCCATAGATATACCTCGTACTATGCTCATACTATATTCTTACTTTTTCCATCTTTCTGTCATCTACCCTTTCTCTCTATATATTTCTATTAAACTAAACGTTTTCTTTTCAATACATTATATTGTATTTTATTGTTGAATAGTATTTTATAATTAAAAACAAACATTCTTCCGATTAATTTATATTTGTGAACTCAATATACTGATTAATTTTAATTTGTACCATCATTTCTCTAGACACGTTTCTAGACATATTTTGTTCTCTTTTGTACCATTGTTTTAATCACGTTTGTATATACTGTAAATATATTCTGTTTCATTGGAGGACCATATGTTAGACTGGCTAGTAGCCAAATATGTAATCTTCTTGAAATAAGTATATTATTATTATTATTATACATATGCATAATTTATCACCGGTAACATGAACAAGAACATAATGTGTAGTAAATGATAGGATGTAACAAGCTACACGAATATGAGTATTTCTTTCATTCCATCACATGCAGCAACTCACTCATTGTTATACAATATAAAAGGGAGATAACCCATCATCAAAATAGGTTGTTCATATCGTTGGGTTGTCTCCTTTGTATTATAACAGTTGGCGTCTTTATCACCCTAATTTACTTATAAATCTTCAGTTCATTTTGTTTATATAATCAAAAATAAAGCTTGTGTTTCTTTGTATGTCTTGTTTACTGGTTATGATATTATTATATTGTGATTGTCATGCTAGAAATGGCACATAATTGGTTTAATAAAAACATTATAGTCTATTCTATTCTATTTATTTATCCATTCAGTATACGTACATGTGTATATTATGTAAACGACACGTGTTTTAATAAGTAAACATAACATTCATATGCAGTATGATTTAGTAAGTTTAGGTAAATATGGAACATATCCCTTTGCGAAGGATCTTTCTAAAAAGCAGATAGATGTATAAAGTATCACTTGCCATTTTTACATATCACACCTGATACAATTAATGCAGATGAAAGTTTGTTATCACTGCTTTCACTGATTTTGAATGCAAATTCGTTTTGATGGGAATCTAAGAAGAGTCATGCTATGATGACGTAACCAATTTGAAAACGTTCGAGTTACACTCAAGTTATGCTTCGAAGAAGTGAACGAGATGTTGCGAATGACCCATCTTGCAGCTCTACAGTTTGTGTATATTGTGTATAGCTGGGGGGCCGTACCATAGTTGTGTATGCCTGTTCTCTTATGGGTTAGGATTATGTTTTTTGATATGATATTTCATTTTATGTATGATTAGCAGATGTAGCTACTATGTGTGTATTCCAGCTCATGCCATTGCCAATAGTAACACCAAGTGATTTTGCGTGGTCTGTTGACTGAAGTGCATGTCCATGTAGAAGATAGGAGGATTAGCTAATCCTGATGGATTAGCTAATCCTCCTATAATTCTACATGTACTTCAGTATAACAAAAAAGAAAGACAAAACTATCGGACAGGGAAAGCAGCATTCAAGGACGACAGTCAACCACAAAACACAAAAACAAACACGCAAACAGACAAACGAGAAGGCAAAAGTAATAAAAAATGCAAACGACATCACAAACACAAACAAGTTGACAATAGGGCTACCGCCATGGAACGGTCAGTGGCAACAAAGGCCACTCTGGGTTTAAACCGGTTCTAGGGTGCACCAAACCTCACACTTACCCTCCTGTGTTCCCATTAAAACAGGACAGTGTAAATAAAAAAATCCTCGCCATGATCTAATCTCTAACCAACAAGGCAGCATCAATAGGCAATATAAGTAAAACACAAATATGCTCGTGTAAATATAATACAAAAACACCACCAAGCATGCAGTACGTTGCAAAATGATAGGGTCATAACCTCTTTTGACAAACTTTTTAACACGTTTAACAAAGATAGTATGAAAATGATCATGACCAAGAATCTTACGAAGTTTAAAGTCAAGGCATGCATTGAAATGGTTATATGAAGGACTAGGCACTTAACTGGATTCAAATCCATTTCTCTTTTTGTCTCCGATTGTTTGAAGAGTATCTAGGTCTCTTTGGAAGGTCCTAGGGTATTGTTAATAGTGATGTAATGAGCTGTATCCGCTGAGGCACTCCATGTACGTCATTTATGTTTGGTAGGCAGAGAAGTGATTTGTACCTTTGTTTATGATGCACCTTGTATGACTACTGACTGGATCCTACCGATAAGGAAGGCTTTGTTTGACCCAGTTGATAGTATGTCCCTTAACTTAGTAGCTGAAGAGGCAGTAAAACGTCTCCCTGACCTTGATATAGTACATAATACTACTAAGGAATTGGAATTGAATTGAATGTTGTTTAACGGCTCATCAACACAGTATAGGTTATTTAGAGCCGCCCCAGAGAGAGGGGAAGGATACATAGGAATCCGGGAACCTGCCCTACTCTTATTATCGAATAGATTCCTATGGTTCTTTAAAGTGCTCGGAGGATAGACCGATACACGGGACCGTCCGGTTTACGTCCCCATCCGACGGACGAGGCTAAGGTAAAGTGTCTTGCCCAAGAACACACCGACGGAACTCAGTGGCACCACAGAGGATTGAACCCGGGGCCTCCGGTTACAAATCCGCCGCGCTACCGACTTACTACTAAGGAATGTGAATGCAACACATCAACATTTTGCTATGCTCCAGCAGGTCATGTCATCACTGGTAATTTTGATATGTTGATAAATGTATTCGACATTTGTTTTCGAAAGGTCCTAAATATAGATTACCTTCAACTATTGAATTTAATGCCTGTCGTCCCCAGATCGCCCACTCCATTGACGATTATAGTATAAAATGGTGTCGTAGAGAACATGCGGACCCAAACTCGCTTTCAACTTGAAAAAAGTAAATTCTTAATATTATACACGTATTAACTTTTATAATGCTAACACCACTTTTCTTCCTCCGAGACATAGGTTTTTCTTTCGTTATTTAAAATCGAGAATTCAGGAATTTTGCAATACATTTGTTTTAGTTCCTGCAGATAAAGCAGCTAATAATGTAATTATTATTTGACGCCTAAATGTACATTACGTCAATGTTTTATCTCTGGAACTCGGCAGCACCAATTCGTATACTCCAGTTAATTCTTCTGAGGATGATGTTGTTTCCGCACATATCATTCGGTGCACTACTTTCAAGGCTGGTGTAAACGATAAGCAAAATAAACTGCCTACTATGTACTGTATTCCTAAATTACATAAAAATCCGTATAAAGCTCGCTTTATTTCGAAATCCAGTACCTGCACCACAACAAACATCTCAAAACTATTAATTTCTTGTCTTACTGCCGTTAAAGTTCACGTTATACTATATTGTGATAAAACTTATGAAAACTCTGGGATTAATTTATTTTGGTCTATACAGGAGACGGTCTTGATACAATGTTCAATAAAGGTCAAGTTTCATCAATAAGCACTTATGACTTCTTTACACTATATACAACCTTACTACACCACCTTATTAAAGACAAGCTAATTTTTCTTATTAAAAAGACATTCGCTATAGAAAATACTACATTTTGGGCATGTAATAATATTAAAGCGTTTTTTACTAACGGCAGTTTAGACAATTATACAATGTGGACTTGCTATGAAGTTTGTGAAGCACTCAACTTCCAATTGATAACATTTTCGTCAGATAGGGAAACACCGTTTATAGACAAATTGTTGGTATACCTATTGGTACGAATTGTGCTGCACGTGTCGCAGATTTTTTTTATTTTGCTATGAAAGAGATTTCAAGTTGAGTATTTCACCAGATACCGAGGCATATGTTATTAAAGCTTTTAATGACACCTCTCGGTATCTGAACGACATATTGAATCTTGACAACCCTTTCTTTCCTCCAACTATGGTTAATAATACTTATCCTAAAGAACGTCAGCTTAATAAAGCTAATATATCTGATAATAACGCTTTTTTTCTTGATTTAGATCTTTTGATTGAAAATGGTGAAATAATTAGCAAAATCTATGACCAGTGATTTTTCACAAATTCGTTTTGGTGGAAATCTAAGAAGCGTCATGCTATGATGACGTAACCAATATGAAAACGTATGAGTTACACTCAAGGTATGCTTCGAAGAAGTGAACGAGATGTTGCGAATGACCCATCTTGCAGCTCTACAGTTTTTGTATATTGTGTATAGATGGGGCCTTACCATGGTTTTGTTTGCCTGTTCTCTGATGGGTTAGGATTATGTGTTTTGATATGATATTTCATTTTATTGTTGTACTATCGATTTTATGAAAATTGAGCTCTGCTGAACCCGGGGCTAGAGGACGTGAGCGGTAGCTAGCATATTTCACTACCGTTCATGAACAGTCTCAATCAAACCGAGACTGAAATATTTCGTATATGTCGTGTTCGGCCGTTTCCAAAGGTCCAATCTCATACTCTTTTATATAGCACAGTGGCGTTGCTTGTGCACTGTGGCGGCAGTAAAATGTCTCCCCGCGTTTGCAATCAGGACTGTTATTCATTCGATCTTTGTAGATCTCTGAGCCCAATACTTATATGTAGTTATCGGTGGTACATTTTCAATTTCTTTTGTTTTCTTACTTAATTTTTGATTCGGTGATTCCACTACTCCGGCCGATAAAAGGCTCTGGGTATTGTTTAACCCTTCATAGGATATGTTGTCTGCTTTTTAATTTAGTCTTTTGGCTGTTACTTGTGATACGCAGGCTTCATAACCGATGCTCCCAACTAAATTCCATTATGTTTATTTCGCTCTTCCGGGCATTTAATTTTATTAGATACTGGGACCATACGCTGTACGACATGGGGAAGAAATATACTCCATGTCCACCGCCATATGCATGCCATCTTCGGGATGGTTACAATTTTGTACTATTAATTTCGTGAATATTGAGTTCTGCTCAACCCGGGGCTAGAGGGCGTGAGCGGTAGCTATCATATTTCACTACCGTTCATGAACTTAACAGACGCCACAAAGTAAGTACTCAGTGTAACTTTCTGAAGCCACAAAGTAAGTACTCAGTGACTTTCTGAAGTCACAAAGTAAGTACTCAGTGACTTGACAGAAGCCACAAAGTAAGAACTGAGTGACTTGGCAGAATCCACAAAGTAAGTACTCAGTGAGTTGACAAAAGCCACAAAATAAGTACTGAGTGACTTGACAGAAGCCACAAGTAAGTACTCAGTGACTTGACAGAAACCACAAAGTAAGTACTGAGTGACTTGGCAGAAGCCACAAGTAAGTACTCAGTGACTTGACAGAAGCCAGAAAGTAAGTACTCAGTGACTTGGCAGAAGCCACAAAGTAAGTACTCAGTGTCTTGACAGAAGCCACAAAGTAAGTACTCAGTGTCTTGATCGAAGCCACAAAGTAAGTACGCAGTGACTTGACAAAAGCCACAAAGTAAGTACTCAGTGGCTTGGCAGAAGCCACAAAGTAAGTTTTCAGTTACTTGACAGAAGCCACAAAGTAAGTACTCAGTGTCTTGACAGAAGCCACAAAGTAAGTACTCAGTGACTTGGCAGAAGCCACAAAGTAAGTTTTCAGTTACTTGACAGAAGCCACAAAGTAAGTACTCAGTGACTTGACAGAAGCCACAAAGTAAGTACTCAGTGACTTGACAGAAGCCACAAAGTACGTACTCAATGACTTGACAGAAGCCGCAAAGTAGTACTCAGTGACTTGGCAGAAGCCACAAAGTAAGTTCTCAGTGACTTGACAGAAACCGCAAAGTAAGTACTCAGTGACTTGACAGAAGCCACAAAGGAAGTACTCAGTGACGTGACAGAAGCCACAAAGTAAGTACTCAGTGACTTGGCAGAAGCCGCAAAGTAAGTACTCAGTGACTTGACAGAAGCCCAAAGTAAGTACTCAGTGACTTGGCAGAAGCCAGTGTATGTGAGAAAATTATGATTATGTAAAGGGTGTATCTTTATAACAAAAAATAATAACATGTTTTCTACAAAAAACAAACAAACAAAAATCTCAAAAATCATATGATAGTAAATGGCATTAGTAAATTGAACCTACATATTTTGCATATTACTGTAAGAACAATGCAGAGTGACTTCATTTAGTGAATTGGACTGTAATTCCAGATTTATTATATCTGTAATGGTATATAAAGAGAAAAAAACAATAATTTCAGAACTGGATACATTTTCAAAATGTTGGCATTATTTACAGCTCTCGTTTATACTGTTTCACTTTAGGATATGGCGAATCTCAGTTTGTTAAAAAATGAGATATAGGGTCTTATAGAAACCACAGCGTCCGAACGCAATGGCATCGTAGGTCCGCACTGTACTGCAAACAAGGACTTGATAATACAATGAAAGAGACAAAACACAACAGAAAGGGTGATGAATACAGGGTTACCGACTTGGAACGGCCAGTAGGCAATAAGGCCTACTGGTTAGCTTAAATCGATTTCATATGCGCACAATCCTCGCTATTATCCTGTCTTCAGCGCCCAGATAGACAAGACAGTGTAAACAAAACTACATCCCATCAAAAGGAATTATCTAACAATAAAGTCCACATCCAGAGAAACTAACTAAAGAAACACATACACTATAATAAACATCTCAGGATGTATCCAATCGTACTGAACAACCATAGTAGTTGCAGCTTAAGAGAAAACAAATCTTCTGTACGACCAGAAAACCCGAGGAACGAAAGCACATGCACCCACCTCCTTTAGTTGGGGTTTCAGTAGGTACAATCATAGAGTCCCAAGTGAAAAGTGAAGCGTAATGACTGACTGGAGAGGGGTCAATCACTAAACATGCAGTGCGCTGTAAAACCAAAGGGTTATATACTTTTCTAACGAACTTCCTGATTACATTTGTAAAGCGGTCAGGAAACCCGTCAGACCAAAACTACATTAAAAGCAGAAAGCAGTAGGCTTATGTTTTCCTAAACCATTTGTGCAAACGTATGGTGGCTGATTTATGACATTTCGTCTTTTCGTTATTTCGCCGCGAAAAGACGACAGAACGAAAAGACGACAGGACAAAAAGACCACATTTTAAGGGTGAAAAGACGAAAAAACGCCACGTGACATTGAAAAGACGAAAAGTAGAAACCTAAGCCGCGAAAAGAAGCCATTTGATATTGTCCTCCTCTCGTTATTTCGTGTGGCCTTCTGTCGTCTATTCGCTTCTAATCTGTCGAGTGTCAATATTTCATTCAGACATCAAGTATACATACGATTACAATATAAAATGTGCAAATGAGAAAAGGGGAAAACTAGTTTAAAGATACTTTATTTCCGTATTATACAACATGCATATATAAATACTAGAACGTTAATAGGATTGGAATGAAAGAAAATAATCTTATAAAGATACTCTCTTTGGTAACTAACAAATGCAATTGATGCTGGAAAAGGGGAGATTTAGAGGAAACATATCTAATTAGTTTAACAATTTACCACTCTCAAACAGTATACAAGTGTACATTATAAACAAAAAATAGGAAATACCTTAATTGTTCAAAATATTTAGATAAACACTTCATCTTGCTTTAGTATGATTTAATTTCAGTATGGGGTACATGTATGTTGAGTACAACTCAAGATTTCTAAAACGTTTTAGTTCTTCGATAAAAATTGCGACATTAGGTAGACATTTCTTCAATCTGTACGAGTTAATATATTTCTTTTAAATAAGTAAACACATGCATCTTATAATTTCTGAAATTGATGAGCACTCTGAGCCCAGAAAAATATGTTTGGGGTTCATTTCAACTTAGATTTCACACTTCGTTGGTCAAATATACTTATTTAACATTCTTTGACCACATGCAATCATAAAATGAGTGGATCATTATTTCGTTTGTGTTTTATTAAAAAAAGGTACAGTCCCATTTATATAGTCTCGCGTTTGTATACACA
Organism: Cyrtodaria siliqua; assembly: GCA_037043455.1. Lineage (NCBI taxonomy): Eukaryota > Metazoa > Mollusca > Bivalvia > Adapedonta > Hiatellidae > Cyrtodaria > Cyrtodaria siliqua. The sequence continues at coordinate 226,549 of JAWPHD010001710.1, read as the reverse complement.
ATTTCACCATCGGCTGAGCCATCCAGGCCACTGACAAGAAACAACGTGAGTAAAAACATGGAGTGAAAAAGAAACAAGGGTCATTTACAAACCCATGGACTTGTGTTTAAATCATTCGTCCTTAAAATATAATAATAATAATAATGATAACAATTTCTTTATTTTCAGAGGATAACATATTTTGCAGTATATACCAAGGAAAAGGTTATAAGCCCAACAGGAAGAGTAGCATTCACACAATACAGTTACTCCAACAAGTATTACAACGCAAACACATTCAGTAAAAAAACACATCACAAACATATAAGGGTTAAAAACAGGAGTAATGCCTTGGAACGGTCAGCAGAAAAAAGGTACAACCGAGGAGTTTAAACCCCGGTTCAAGGGTGCACCAAAGCTCACTCTTACCCTGTCATCATCCCTAAAAAAAAGGACAGTGTAGATTAAAAATAATCCCCGCCAAGTTAAACCTTTACATTTGAGAAAGCGTAGATACGTGTAAAATACAGATATGTTTATGTATAGAATATATTAAAAAATAAGTTAAACCTAAGAAGCTAATCTCATACGTACTCGATGACTTGTCTGAAGTCACAGCATCAAGGGGAAAACCGTTAAGGGCACGACAAAACGAAGTGAAGGACATAACATCAAACTGTTCCCGCCTTAAAGGATTTAGAAACATAATCAAAGAGGAAAACATAATTGCAAACTGTAGAAGGGTCCACAACTAAGCATGTAGTGCGCCGCAAAATTATTTGATCTTTCTAAGTTTGTATAAAAGACGGATTGTGATAAACCTTGTCGCAGAAGTGTTTTAAGATTGCTATTGTATTTGGAGACCAGATCAGTGTAGCGATAATAAAACTTAGAAAAAGGCCTACGTAACTTCCTTTCGTAATTTAAAATCGGGAATTTCATAATACATTTGTTTTAGTTCCTGCAGATAAAGCAGCTAATAATGTAATTATTGTTTGACGCCTACATTACGTCAATGTTTTACCTCTGGAACACGGCAGCACCAATTCGTATACTCCAGTTAATTCTACTGAGGATGATGTTGTTTCTGCACATATTAATCGGTGCACTACTTTCAAGGCTGATGTAAACGATAAGCAAAATAAACTGCCTACTATGTACTGAATTCCAAAATTACATAAAAATCCGTATAAGGCTCGCTTTATTTCGAATTCTAGTGTCAGCACCACAAGAAACATCTCCAAACTTTTAACATCTTGTCTTACTGCCGTTAAAGATCACGTTAAACTATATCGTGATAAAACTGATGACAACTCAGGGATTAATTTATTTTGGTCTATAAAAAATTCAGGAAATGTTCTTGATAATATTTTCAATAAAAATCAAGTTTCATCAATAAGCACTAATGACTTCTCTACACTATATACAACCTTACCACATCACCTTATTAAAGACAAGCTAATTACTCTTATTCTTCTTGTTTATAGACAAATTGTTGATATCCCTATGGGTACGAACTGTGCACCACTTGTCGCAGATTTTTGTTTTTATTTTGCTATGAAAGAGATTTCATGTTGAGTCTTTCACCAGATACCCAGGCAGATGTTATTGAAGCTTTTAATCACACCTCTCGGTATCTTGATGACATATTGAACATTGACAACACTTTCTTTTCAAATATGGCTTATTTTATCCAGAAATGATGTCTCGTCTGCACTTGCTGGAAAAATGGACTATTTTATGGACCAGTTCATTTCACATAAAAAACAAAACAACTTTGAGTAAAACTGCACCGAACCTTTCGAATATAAAGCGCACAATTTCTGCCATAAAAGTATTCTTTCTAATATTATGTTCACATCAAAAGTGTTGAATTACTGTCATGTACTATATGGTTGACATTGCTCGTGCCTAAAATGCGTACATCGTTGAAAAATTCACTTGACCATATCTCATCGATTTTGGATTTTTTGGATCAAAGATGGCTGACCGATAGTCCTTAACTGCGAAATATACACGCCATAAGAGACAGTATTGGGGATATAGAAATATAAAAAGATCGGACAGGGACAGTAGCATTCAAGTCATTAAAGGCTTCAATAACATCTGCCTGGGTATCTGGTGAAAGACTCAACATGAAATCTCTTTCATTGCAAAATAAAAAACAAATCTGCGACAACTGGTGCACAGTTCGTACCCATAGGGATACCAACAATTTGTCTTTAAACGATGGTTCCATACCTGACGAAAATATTATCTAATAGGTAGATGAGTGCTTCACAAACTTCATAGTCCACCATCTAAATGGATATCCCCGTCTAAATGTAGATAATTCACAATATCGAAATCATAAGCATCTCTCTTATCATCAATTTTAGTTATTTACTACTCCAGTTTTCAATAGAAAGCTGTAAATCACGGAACGGAGTGACAGAATCCGAAACGTTGGCTTTATTGAGTTTTAGTTCTGGAAGATAAATGTTAGGAACCCTAGAAGAAAATAAATGATTATCGAAATTAAGTATATCATCCAGATATCGTGAGGTGTTATTAAAGGCGTCGATGACATTAGCTAGAGAAAGGCCTAACATAAATCCACGTTCGTAGCAATATAAAAACAAATCTGCCACAAGGGGTTCAGAGTTAGTATCAACCCATAGGAATGCCAACGGTTTGCCTATAAACGGTATGTCCAAACCTGACACAATGTTGTCTACTAAGAATGATAGTAATTCACAAACGTGTTGACAAGTCCATAACGTGTAACCGTTGGGATAACTGTTGGTAAAAATGCCCTAGTGTAGCTACAGGCTAAAACAGTTGTTTGTTCCCAATCTAACATATGGTCCTAAACAAAACATTAATATTTTCAGAAAATAATCACTTGCAACAATGGAGTATCTACATATTTACACAGTAAAAAATGGTTCAATAAAAGTAGATATACATGTCAAACAAGAAATGTAACATTCAAGGACCTCAGTGAAACAAAAGCACGCATAGAAACAAGCAATACTTACAAGGATGAATAAAAGGCAAGATAGGGCATTACAAATATAAAAGGGTTGGAACGGACTGTTTCAAAAAAGGTCGCAGGGAATTTAAATCGGGTTCTAGGGTGCACCATACCTCGCACTTACCCAATTGTCATCCCAGTAAAACGGGACAGTGTAAATAAAGACATTCCCACCTGGTTATATTATCTTATAAAGAAGGTAGCATTAATAGGCAATACATGTATAGGTAATATAAGTATAACACCTACATGAGCATATGTATATCATATAAAAAAACAACAACAGAAGTCTAGAAAGTCACAAAGCAAGTACTCAGTGATTTTGCAGAAGCCAGAGAAACAAGCGAACAAACCGTTAAGGGTAAGACAAGACAAGATTTAAGACAAACATACTTTATGGTCTCTATAAACAAGTATCAATGGGATCAGACACCTACACAGGAAAAATATCTAGGCATGAAATCTGTATGTTTTACATATGTGATACATATGTATTCCACATATGTATTTCATATAAAAGTAACACATATGTAACACATATGAAAATATTTTTTACTAAATTATATTAAAACTGAAACAGGATATGTACATTGGAGAAAATATAAGATTACTATTTGAAATACTTGAATATGTAGACGAACTCCAACTACCAGCTTTATCATCTTCTCAGATTTTGAAAAAGCTTTTGATAGGTTAGATCATACGCTTTTATTTGAAACATTTAAACATTAATTTTTGGGAATTCTCTTATTAACTGGGTAAAACTATTTATAAAAATACAAATAGCTAGTAACAAACGACGGACAAACATTGCCATCATTTTTAATACAACGAGCAGTTCGGCAGGGATGCCCGTTATCTCCGATATTATTTATAATGTGCATTGAACTGTTGTCGTATGAAATAACAAATAATACAAAAATAAAAGGCAATAACATTGCTGGACAAGAAGTTTAAAAATACCTTATTTGCAGACGACGCAACATTCTTTACAGATGGAACTAGAAAGGCTTTTGAAAAATTAATAGAAGTTTTAGACAACTGCAGCCACACATCCGGTCTAAACCTAAATGTTAAAAAATGCAACGTTTTAAGGGCTGGGTCGCTTAAAACCTCTAATATTAAATAGTGTGAACAAAAACACTTTCAGTAGAGCGCAGAGCAAGCAAAAACTCTAGGAATGGTTTTCCATACGAACAAGGCAAACATAACAGCTTTAAATCTCGAACCTAAGATTTTAAAATATGTTTTAAGCAATGGCAACATACTGACATTATTGGGTAAAATTAATGTAATAAAATCGTTTGCACTTGCGAAATTAATTTATCTTCTTTCCGTCTTACCTATTCCATCTGCAGATAAAATAAATCAAATAACACATAGTATGTACGAATTTATATGTGATGGAAAACCGGATAAAATCAAAAGAAAAGTATTAATGAGAGATTACGAAAAAGGAGGTCTTAAATTGATTGATATTACAAAATTCATCTACTCATTAAAGGCAAGCTGGATAAAAACGAATTTTGGACTACAATAATAATTGAACATGGAAATATATATATACACGAAAGAACTTTAAAATATGGAGGAAATTTTATATTTGATTGCAATTTGAAAGAAAATGACATTAAAAATAATGTTCAATACATATAGACAGATATTCTCATGTCATGGTGCAAAATAAAATCAAAAGAAAGAGAAGAATGCACAAGCAAAGAAATATTATGGAATAAGTCTGAAATTAAGATTTTAAATAAAACAATATATTACAATAAATGGTACGATAAAGGTATAAAACACATAGAGCATATTAACGATTAAAGAAAAAAACAGTTTTATTCATTTGAATTCTTTACTGAATTATATCACATTCAAGCATCAGACTTTCTGAAATATTCATCATTGATATCAAGTATATCAAAAGAATGGAAAACTAAATTAAAAATATATTGAAAATATAAGTTTCATTAGGCGAAATAGACAGAAAAACTTATTAAATCCAAATGTACAAATAAGTTCCTATACAATCACCAGCTACTGTATGATATTGACATTGATATAGCCCCACAGAAGAAATGGGAAAACATTTTCCCTAATGTTGAATAAGACTGGAGATCAAGATATCTACAAGCTTTTAAAACGACCATAGACATAAAATTAAGAAATTTTCAATATAAATATCTCTTTATAATTATTCCAACAACTAAATAACTTCTAAAGCAGAAACTAGTTAATTCTAATCTATGCGATTTTTGTAACATGTATGTCGAGAATATAAAACATTTATTTTAGGAATGTACCAAAACACTAAAGTTTTGGACTGAATTGGCATTATTTTTAACTGCAAGAAATGTAGATATTACATTTAATTTCCAAACAATATCTTTTGGAATAAATGATATACATGTTCATAAACAATCCTATAATTTTGTCATTCTGTTTGCGAAATACTATGTATTTGTAAATAAGTGCAGACACACCATTCCTATATGCGAACTATTTATTGTTTATCTCTCAAAACAAATTGATATTAAAAAACAAACAGTAATGAATCATGATAAAATACAACACAGCTTAATTAAAATGGAGTTATTTTTTAAATATCATATAAATCCTATCAAAGAAATGGAAAAAGGCAATCTTTCATTCTTCTCTCTTCTTTTTATTCACTTCCCGCTGGTACAAACGGGTAGGCGGTTGTGTGTATGTATGTATTTGTGTAGGTGTGTGAGCGAACACGCGAGCCCTTGAGCAAAGAAGAGCGTGTTTGAGAGCGTGCGTGCATGTGATAAAAAAGACACACTAACAATTATTGTATCACATATTTGTACGTAGAATATAAAACTGAGCGAACAATTTATGCATGGTATTATATTTCAGGTAAACCGGGCTATAATAACTAAAATAGTGATTAGTGTACTGTATATCTAGATTTAACACACTAGATACAGACGTATGAAAAAATATGTCACCCACTAGTATGTATCAATTGTCAATTGTAACAGAAAACTATTTGGACATAGACATTGTTTGTACTTATCAAATGCTCGAAAAAAACTTGCTGTGCTAGAATTGTATGAATAAGAACCATTAATGATGAATTGTCTGCATATTAGAAATGTTACATACTGTAAAATATTTGATATAATAAAATTCATTATAAAAAGAAACAGGATGTTAAACCATTTTATACAATATTCTATCTTTTTCTAAGAAAAAAACTTTATGTATTTCAGGTATTTCAGGCATAAGAGTTTCATTTTCATTCAATACATTTCATATGTGACACATGTGTATCATTTTAACATGAAAAATATATGATTACATATGTAACTCATATGTATAATTTACATATGTGGCACACATGTAAATAACATGATGTATATATGAAAGAAACATGCAAATAATAAGGAAGTAGTAACACGTCACAACATTTTTTCCTGTGTATTACCAGAAAAGACGAGCACAGTATTTAGTGTATATATCAAGGACTAACTGCCACTTTTTGTAATTTGAGATTGCGTTTTATCGTGAATGTAGACAGAAACTCTTTATTCTTGCGAGTGCTGAACAACTCAAAACCGGATGTTATGACAATTTGGAGGTTCTGTAGAAACGGATATGGAACCGCCATGTTTAGAGATTTAAAAACTAGTTCTAAATGGCGATATATGGAATATTTATAAATATGATAATTTATTGATTTAAAGAAAATAAATCACATCAGCTGTATGTAAACTATGTATACTTAAGGGCAACAACGCATTATATGACCAGTTAAGGATTTTGTATTCATTTGCACTGATTTAGTTTGCTTCAAATGATATTATCAATATGCCATATATATGTCAATTTAGAACTATGACATCATAGTTCTCAAAAGGGCGATTCGTTTTAGAACAACCTTCAAATGGTCATATTTTCTTTTCAGAACTCTAAATAATAATTATATTTGGCTGTGTGGCTGCATTCCCTTTAAAAATGTAAAAAACATTATAGCTAAAATAATCTGATAAATCTGGTTGACTGTCGTCCTTGAATGCTACTTTTCCTTTCGATCTTTATATCTATATGTACATTGTTTTACATGCAATTTTCAAGTTACTATGTTTACACATGTATCTAGGTTATGCTACCCTTGTACAGTAAATACATACTTGATAAATATGTGAATTAATCAATATACACATATGACCTTGAGAATGATTTAAGCTGAGTATGGACCAATGTAAACTTTCATCATGTTTTGTTTATAATCAGTATAGCACTGCCTAGATAAATATGTAAACGTAATAAACTGAAACGAGCAATTAAAAATAATGAAGATTAGTAGAGTTCTATTTTTATTTCTTTTTTAAATCTCAATGGTATTATAAAAAAAGTGGAAATAATCCTTCGAAAGTAATTCCTTATAATCAAAAATGTCATTTCTGTAGCAGTTACTAGGGAAAATAATCCATGTGCACCATAGGAAAGTGTTATTAATAATAATAATAATAATAATAATTTAATACAATACAATACAACACAACGCAATATAACACAACACAACACAACACAACACAACACAACACAACACAACACAACACAACACAACACAACACAACACAACACAATTAAATATAATACAATAATAATAATAATAATAATAATACTTATAGCCAGTCTGACATGGTTCTCAAACAAAAACATATATATTTACAATATGCGCTCATTAACAGAAAAAAAGGTGAAAACAAACATATACATGATATATCTTGTAGTTTCAGAAGTTTTTTTTTAAAAATATTTCCTAATACAAGTCTCTGTAAAACATGTGATCCTGGGGCGGGGCCAAATGTGACCAGAGGGTCACCATTTAAACAAACTTGGTAGATGACCATAAGCTTAGAGCAAGCGCAAAATAGTCAACCTCCGGCTCTTGCAGTTTAGAGAAGAAGATTTCTAAAAGTTTTCCCTATACATGTCTATGTAAAACATACAACATTTTTATATACACACTTCAGACATATTAAACGAAATAAAAAACGCATCCAAACAGTAAACAATAATAAAAACTGAACAATTTAACAAAAAAAACACAAAAAAAACAGGTTTACCTCTAGTGGGATTTGAACCCACGGCCGTAGCTTCCCAGTGTACTAGAAGCAGTGTTTAAGACGTTTTTGTGGCGGCCATCTTGGATGTCGCCTTTACCTAAGTTTAATAAATTTGAAAACCATTCACCTAAGGATCATCCATGTGAAGTTTGGTCAAAATTAACCAAGCGGTTTCTGGGAAGAAGATTTGTTTTAACGAGTTTCCCAATAAAAGTCTATGCAAAAGATGTGACCTCTGTGGCGAGACCAAATGTGAACCCAGGATGAGGACGATAAGCCTATGCCAATTGCAAAATATTAAGATTTTTTAAAACGTTTTTCCCTATACAAAGTGAACCCAGGGTCACAATTTGAACAAACTTAGTAGAGGACTATAAGCTGATGCTACATGTAATACATGAGAGCTCTGTGCCTCATAGTTTCAGAGAAGAAGATTTTTTAGTAATTATGCACGCCTTGCAGCATGCCTTGCAGGATGGTAATTATGCATGATAATTACAGATGACGTGCACTAGGCTCCGACATTGACGAACTATATATGTTTCAAAGTATGTGTATCAAAATCGTACCAACATTTTTATTCATTTAACTATTCAAATCACAAAACTTGATTAAAAACACAACAACTTGAAACTGGGAATTACAAAAATGCATACGTACAAGTGGAACAAATATAACTTAAGCCTGATTTAAATATATATATATCGTTATAAAATTAAACAAATACAAATACAAATGTTTTATTCAGTAAACAAAAAACTCTGACCCAAATAACAATACATACAAAACAAACAGTAATGCTTAAAGCTACCGAGTCTCTAGTTTAACTGGTAACTCATGAATATAAATGAGTCACTTGTGAAGTAATTTCAAATCGACGAACACCCCACAAGTCGGTATTTAAGCAGAAATCGATGCGTAAAATATCACATTTTTGTTTAGCCTTTGTAACATTGATAAACATACGGCTTACATATATGTGATAAAAAAAAGTAATTGCCCGGAACGCGATTTGAACCACAGACGTTGCGCTTGTATGATGTACGTTTATCCAAGAGACCACGGTTAGCGCACACACAAACTCATCAAGCGCTAAAAAACAAGTCGAGGTATAGTTATTTTGAGACGGAATATTAATTCCGAATTGATAACCTATAATATTACACCAGGCAATGTTAATTTACACGTGCGACAAGATGGACTATATATGCAGTTAGTACACCATTTTCTCAAGAAGCGTTATAGCTCAGTGAATAGAGCACCTGACCTGAGATCAGAAGGTCGTGTGTTCGAGTCCCGAAAGAGGAAACTTTTTTTTCTTCCGTAAATCATAATGTTACCTGTGTACATGTACGATGTGCACTGGTCGATGTCTATACAATAAATGATGTCCTGTGTTATATACCCGATTTCGACATGAGCTGGTGAACATGAAGTTACAAATAAAGACACGCCTACAAAGAAGAAAACGATTGATATAGAGACTCCGTAGCTTTAAAGAAACTAACCCGCCAAATGACGGAAAATTACAAAACAAAACCGTTGATCAAAACGCTATCCATGTGTTCATGTCATATAATAATGTATATGTACCGATCAAACGTATATGCTTATTTACGGGTTCTTAAAATACCAGTGACTGAATATGCGTTAAATGAATTATGAGTTGGTGACTTAATTCGATGCTCCAGTTTTGGTGTATGGCCATGCTGGTTAAAGCCATTTATATTGTGTCTATGGAGTTTGGATTCTCAAAATATACATTGTCGTCATTAGGTTTAGAAATGGTGTAAATATGTTGTACAATTTGCTGCTGTTGGCGAGATAGCTACTTCAAACTGTTTATACAATATGCGCATATTCCTCCTTTGCGTTCTTCGTTGTCAACGTCGTCTTGACGACACGTTTCTATCCTTAAACTGAGGCCTGAGCTACTCAATTTTGAACAACAATAAAAAACAAGTTTCCTGATCGAACGACGAAATTTTGCCACGTATTCGGTTCATAACAAACAAAATACCATCTTGCAAACATATTCAACAGCAAGACAGACGTTAATCGTGTTTCAATTGTTTCAATATGTACAGACCAATCTGTACAGACAGTGTGTACAGCAAAACCCCGTCCCGGACAAAACACCCTCCACTGTTTTTTATCGGTGGACAAAACCCCTCCCAAGAATTTGGAAAGGTAGACAAAAACCCTCCCATGAGATAATAAAAAAATTCCCCTCTCACAAAATGTCCAAGTTCTTACATCCCTAAATAATTGATGAAAAATTGTTATGTTATGTTTATTTCTGGGTATTGTTTTTATTACAGTCATCATTTTATAATTATTTATGAATGTAGTAGAAACTGCCGCCTAATTAATAGTGAACACATTCATTAAATGTACCATAAGTAATAATAAGTCGTCGAGTGAATGGGTGTGTGCTACGGGACATTGTTCCTGGGGCTCTCGTTAGTCTGTTAGACTACTTTGACTCTACGTACATGACCGGGTCATTCCGTACTGTGATCTCGTTAGTCTGTCAGACTACTTTGACTATACGTACATGACTGGGTCATTCCGTACTGTGATGGGACAATCAGGGGGACATTGTTCCTGGGGATCTCGTTAGTCTGTTAGTCTACTTTGACTCTACGTACATGACCGGGTCATTCCGTACTGTGATGTTAGAGCACTTTGACTCTACGTACATGACCGGGTCATTCCGTACTGTGATGTTAGACTACTTTGACTCTACGTACATGACCGGGTCATTCCATACTGTGATGCTAGACTACTTTGACTCTACGTACATGACCGGGTCATTCCGTACTGTGATGTTAGACTACTTTGACTCTACGTACATGACCGGGTCATTCCGTACTGTGATGTTAGACTACTTTGACTCTACCTACATGACCGGGTCATTCCGTACTGTGATGTTAGACTACTTTGACTCTACCTACATGACCGGGTCATTCCGTACTGTGATGGAACAATCAGGAGTTAACAGTGTTTACATTCAATTGGTACATGTATATCTAAATGTGCTACATATAATTTAGTATATATGTATATCTATATGTGCTACATATAATTTAGTATATATGTATATCTAAGTGTGCTTCATATAATTTAGTATATATGTATATCTATATGTGCTACATATAATTTAGTATATATGTATATCTAAATGTGCTACATATAATTTAGTATATATGTATATATATATGTGCTACATATAATTAAGTATATATGTGGTAGTCAGTTCTCACTAAAGATGTGATTGTTTTATATTCTTTTAAATAGTTAAGTTTATTACGATAAGTACTTTTAACTATAGTTTAGGAAGTGTACCTTTAACTATATTGTAGAAAGTGTACCTTTAACCTTATGGAAGGAAGTATACCTTTAACTGTATTATGGAAGTATACCTTTAACAGTGACCAATATATTGATATGTGTATTGAAGTGTAACATTATTTTGATTGGACAATTACAATGGCCAGTTCATAATGCTTCAATTTTATTGGTTGTATATTTTACTTCTCTAGATCTTCACTACGTGCACGTCGTGGAGAGGGCACTGCCGATATTCAATACCTGAGAACTTGTCATTCTCAGGTTTGAATTGAATATCGGTTGACTGACTGTGAGGGTGTCTCCTGCGTCCCATCACAGCACACATCATCTGATGTCTCCAGATCCCTGAAGTCGGAAACTTATTTAACTTGCTTTACAAGTGTCCAATTTGAATTACACAATTTGAGAAAACTCCGTTTTAACATTCTAGATCTTTTCCCTTTAAATATTTCCTTCCAACTGCCCAGAAGGTAGTTTCATGATTTAGGCGGTAAAATATACAACCAATAAAATTGAAGCATTATGAACTGGCCATTGTAATTGTCCAATCAAAATAATGTTACACTTCAATACACATATCAATATATTGGTCACTGTTAAAGGTATACTTCCATAATACAGTTAAAGGTATACTTCCTTCCATAAGGTTAAAGGTACACTTTCTACAATATAGTTAAAGGTACACTTCCTAAACTATAGTTAAAGGTACTTATCGTAATGAACTTAACTATTTAAAAGAATATAAAACAATCACATCTTTAGTGAGAACTGACTACCACATATATGTATATCTAAATGTGCTACATATAATTTAGTATATATGTATATCTAAATGTGCATATGTATATCTAAATGTGCTACATATAATTTAGTATATATGTATATCTAAATGTGCTATATATAATTTAGTATATATGTATATCTAAATGTGCTACATATAATGTAGTGTTAGTATATATGTTTATCCAAATGTGCTACATATAATTTAGTATATATGTATATCTAAATGTGCTACATATAATTTAGTATATATGTATATCTAAATGTGCTACATATAATTTAGTTTTTATGTCCTATAAATTAAATGTATAATTGATATAAATCAAAGAAACGGTTCAACAGTTTTAAAGTGTTATTACTCAGTTGCTGTTTGATTCAAGAAGGCTATATTACCGCTATTATATCATCAAACGGCTAAATTTGAAAAAATAATTCAAACTGTTGAAATAAATGAAAGCTTATAATGGTCCATTACCTATACATATAATACTGTTTGTATGCTTGTTTGTAATTGTATTAAATCGTAGTGTATGTTTGCATGGTATAAATGTTTTGTTCTTTCATGTTCTTTAAAAAAAAAAATCACAGATTAATCCTTTCTTATTTGCTAATTGATGAATATTCATTCATTACTACCACATTCTATAGATCAATGAAATGTCATATTTAATGGGAGAGGTTTTGTCCACCTTTCCACATTTTTGGGAGGGATTTTGTCTACCTGTGCAAACTCTTGGGAGGGATTTTGTCAGCCTATGTAAAATCAGGTGAGTTGTTTTGTCCACCTATGTAAAAACAGTGGAGGGGGTTTTGTCCGAGAGGGGTTTTGTCCGTCTCCCGTACAGATCCCTTATACTTAAGCCGTTTTGTAAGCGTGACATTTTATTTGTTGTGATTTCATGTTCACAAGCTCATGATGAATTTTAGACATGTGTCATCGCCGTTACTGAACTTTGAATGTTTTGCTGTTTTTGTTGTTTTTTACAATAGCGAGCTTTATACATATCTATAACCCGTCTGTTGCAAATGAACGCTAACATGATTAATGCGCCAAAACTTGCGTGTAGCATACCAAATATATAATCGAATACCTTAACACCTGTTAAAAGGTAAGGTATAATTGTTAACCAAGTAACGCCTGTCAGTGTTGATAATTTAATGTAGACTAACGCATATTGTCGATTTTGGACTGAAGCTGAATTAACAGATGGCACATTCCTAATCTTGCATACGATACACACTAATAATGCGACATTGCAAACGACAACCACTAATGCCGGAAATGAAATGGTGTATGCTACAAAATTATTGTTTGAGATCCAACAGATTCCGTGAACCGATCCATATCCAATAGTGTGTCCATTAGTAGTGATAAGGGACCAAACAATGTTGACCGCCATTAACATTACAGAGCAGGTAATGGTTACCAAGCAATACAAACCGGTCGTTTTTAGATTCATTGCAGTAAAATTGTGAATGTGCAAACTATTGAAGACACGAAACATGTGGAAAGAGCATACGCCCATCCACAAAATAGTCATCAACCATAGAAAATGTAAAAAGGCGCCAATGGCAATGCACAAAGACTTTATATTCGTTTGTTGGACACCGACAAGAAATAAAAGTTGACCAAAAAGGTAAAACAGTGATAGACACATATTGTTTACACCAGGTTGTGTCCTTAATGTGCTGAACATAATGTATGTGACCAGAGTGAAAATCAGGCACCCAACTGAAATTATGGTACAGGCAAATGTGACATAACCCATTACAACTGAACTCAACATTGATGGTCCCAACTCATGTTCACCAGTAGCAGCATTCATTAGTTCTATGTAGTCGTCAACGCAAACCTGTATAGTGTCAGTTCCGTTATCCTTAAAGGAAAACTGATTGTTTTTCAATGACAAAGATTGGTCGGGAAAATATAGGCCGTCCTCTGTTGGACCACGGTTCAATCCCGTTATGTTGATTTCTATATAAGAACATTTACTAAACAATGACGTTACCTGGATCGGTTTCATTGCATTCATTTTAGTACATACATTTGTTGCAGTATACTCCGAAATGGAGAGAAAAAGATTATGGGATGTATCAAATAATGTATGCAATTTATTTTTAGTGAGCGTTTTGTTTTCGTAATCCTTGTCATCAATGGTTACACTAAATATAACATCTTTATTTTTTTGTCTAACAGTAAATGTTATTCCATTCAAGGACAATACAGTGTCCATTATTATTTTGTTATACACAAACAAAATATGTAGAAGAAAATAATCAGCAAAGATTCCGGTTGTTTTATGATGCACATCCCATGTGGCATTATCTGGCAAAGACAGAAACGAGGCAATGGATATCGTCAAATTACTCTGAATGTTTACTGCTACTATTGCTGAACTTTTTAAGATCAGATAGGCAGCGAAACATATGGTGCTGTTCCTGGGCTTGCAGCTCCCATTTGCAAAGACAAAGTCGTGGTGGCAGAAGACTCTTCGACATGTACCCTGCAAAGTTATACATATATTAAACATACATTGTGGTAAAAATGGGCATAATTGCATCTGCAAAATAAACTACATTGGAAGATAGATGTAATTGAAACCACGTGCATGCACCTTCTACAATCAATTAATTAGTGTTTAAGATCCAAACAACACATTATCTTCGGTTAGAGAGAGAGAGAGAGAGAGAGAGAGAGAGAGAGAGAGAGACAGACAGACAGAGAGACAGACAGAGAGAGAGATAGAGCTGTGATTCTCTAACTTGCTCGGAGGAGAGAAAATATGCAAGCAACAAACACAAAGAAGAGATAAAAGTAGCAGACTCGGTTTTATTGAGTATGTTCATATGATGCAACACCTCTCACGCCTCCTAGCCCCGGCTTAAGCGATATTCTACTTTACAGCAACACAGAATGCGCTTCAGATGATCCCAAAGGACCAATAAATAATACTACTACTGATTTGTAGTCGGAGCGACTTTTTACGGCCGCCACACCGCTAGTGTGAATGTCAATAAATACTGAAAAGACGATCCCTTGGAAGTGACGGGAAAATAATATAAATATCAGAATTTATTTTATGCTTAGAAATGAATAGTGGATTTTAGCAATGAAATAAAAGCGCTAGTTCATATGTGTGAAATACAGTTTTATTTTTTCACTACTGGAACTACTTTTTTTCAATATCAAAAACTATTTGTTTTCTTATTTGTTTAGAAAATAACTTTTTAATATATATCATTCGACTGTAAATGGTGTAACTAAAAAACATGAGCTATAGTTTTTAAAACTGGTCAAATATTTCAGAATTGTTGTCATTTACAGTGAAATATGTCAGTTGGTCATTTTTTTTTCAAAAACTACTTTTTCAGAAAGTTGCTTTTCAAGTTATATCATTTGATTGGAAATAACTTAACTAAGAAAATGAGTCGTAGATTATTGAAATCAGTTAAGTAGTTTAGAAGTTATGGTGACTTAAAAACATAAATTTTATCATACTAAGCTAATGACGAATTCAATTTTTAAAATAAAATCTGCATACTGCAGTACACTTTGATTATAAAGTATAAAAGAAAAAGAAAATGTTGTTATGTCGTCAATAACAGATTTTATTTCATCTCAACCCGATCAAATTTTACGTACAATATATTTGTTTGTTTGAATGGTGTTTTACCTCATTTTAGCACATTTTAGGCCATATATGACGGTCTATTTTGTTTTGTGGTAGAGGCCGGCCAACCCATTTTTCCTGAGTAGAATAGTACTGTATACCTCCCGCCATTCGTAAGAAGCGACACTTTCTCACTTACAATTTTATGTGGGATTCTACATACAATATATAGCGTCTATTCCCGAGTCTTATAGGTGTAAATTCCCGAGTCATATATGGCGTAAATTCCCGAGTTGCGTTTCTATTTCCCTTTGGTATACATAAGTATCACAGTGTTCAGTAATGTATCGAACGGGCACATACGGTATAGAATAAGATAATAAGTTATTCTAAGTTACGATCTCCGAGCCCTAAAGTATAGATAAATGATATCAAAATTAACGACCATCGCTAAAATATATTTTAAAGCTCTGTAATTGAAATTGCAACTTTACCAGAAGTAAGACACACTTTTCTTGCATACCGGACAAGGATATCCGCCATTTTACCGGGGATAGATATTTTCATCTCATCCTAGGGTCGAGATCAAATTCACGCGCGCTAACATCCAATATGCAGGAAAACATGCAAAACGTTAATAGCTGGCGCGCCGGTCAACGCGCAACATTTCTCTGATATGCAAGACAAAGAATCTATCATGGGTGTTCGGTTCAGATAGGGAATTCCAACCCTCGGTTTAAGTGTTTTAATCGAAACCTCGGCCTCCGTTCCAATAAAAACACGTATACCTCGGGTTGGAATTTCCTATCTTCACCGGATACCCATGAAAGATTCCTATAAATTCTTATTAAGCCAACACCAAAAAGTTCTTGTTTAAAGGGACACACGGCAGTCTGAAGTTGTTATCAAGCATTACAGGTAGCACCTCAGTATCATATTCACTTTTAAATTTTGAGTTTTCAATTTTGCTTTGTTATTCTGCCATATATTTTAATATTTTATTGATGAATTGTAATAAGCTGTTAGAGGTATGCAAACACAATTTTTTTTATACTATTCTTATAGTCTAATTTGTAATTTGTAAGATTGAACAAATGCAAGTTATGTTGTAAAGCTAACGGGATGCCGCAAGTTTTAAAAAAATCAAGGTTGCCGTGTCCCTTTAAAGCCATCTAAACTGCGTAAAACAATAGTAGTAACACATATAATAACACATGGTAAATAAATATTAGAACTAAATGCAATACATACCATAAAACTGTCATGAACAAAGTTGTCTGGACAACTCTTCGCATGTAACCTCTTGACAACATAATCGGTAAACTGAAAGTCGAGAAGCAGTGAAAATGAAGTAAATGGTTTTTCTTCGTTCGGCTTATTTCTTAATTTACATTTTGCTTTTATGTCGTTAGTGTTACAAATATAACAGAATATATTGCGATATATTTTAGAATAAACTGCCTGGTACGCTAAACACGCGTTTTCAATGTCCTTGTCGTAGCTAATCCATTTTCCTGTTACATTACACGTATCAATGAGGCATAAACAATGTTTAGGTTTTGGATATCCAGTTGGCGACTTGAATAAGATGTTGCAATCGCTCGTTGCTAGTACCAATGATACAACGTTCTCTACGGTGACACCGCTAAGTGTCGAATGCTGACATTTGACTTCCGCTTGCCACGGAATAATCGAATCCTCATTTAGAAAATTACATTTTGCGCAATATACGTTACGGAACGTCTCGTTGTTGTGAATATTCACAACCGGTACAAAACTGTCAATACTCATGGATACAAAATCACACTTTTCTACCACACTTTTGTCCGGGAAATTAACATGACATTTTGCTACGACATTGTAACAAGGATTATTGAATTTAGTTGTAAACTGATGTTTTACCTGCGCGATGATACATTTAAATATACCACCAACTGGATATGAATCTTTAATGTTGGAGTTTTCTATCTCGTCGGGACAACAATCCCCACGCCTGTGACAACCTACATCACAAAAGCAAGGAGTGCAGCAAGGTGGATCAAAAATCGGTTTTGCTGTACTTTTGCTAACACTGTAAGTAACATTAGGCAATACTACGTCAGTTCCGGTATTATTTACGTCACTTCCACTTGGCAGGAGTAACTCTTCTGTGATTCCATGCTCCGCGTTAACTCGAGATGACGCTGTGCTGGTGAGATGAATATGAGATTCAGTTGTAACAGTCACTCTTTTTTCAGCTTCATACATAGACGTTTGCTCGACTGGTTTAGGATAACATAAGTCAATCCAACACCGTGCCCATTTTCTGTTCTTAATATAGTTTTCAACAAACTGAGATTCGCTATACCCTAAAGTGCTCAATGAAACAATGCAAACGAGCGTTCTGAGAAATGCCAACATTTTGAAAATGTAACAAATTATGAACTGATTGAATCTGTCTCTTTATATAGCATTACAAACTAATTGGCATTACAGTTCAGTTCATGAAGTGAAGTCATCCTGTATTGTTCGTGTATTATGCAGTAATATGTAGGTTCCATTAAACAGTGCCGTTTGCTATATTTTAACTTTTATGTCAGGAGTCATAATTTATATTTTCATTAATTAAGATTTAAAACGAATGTATATACATATTTTGATTTATTTCAGCTGTGTGTGTTTTGTTTTATAAGGATACATCCCTCCACAATGATCCGTAAGGACCTTTACGCAATCTCTACGCACTAATCAGTAAGAACCTCTATGCAATCACCAGTAATGTTAATTATTAATTATATTGATATTATCTCATGCCTGCCATTGTGCAGAACTGATTTGTGTCTAAATTTGGCGAACATGTAGCATTTCTGACTGCCTGTTATGGTTACAGTATCATATTGCAAAATACAGTCTGACTGGCTGAAAACGTATATGGCTAATGCATAAATAAGCCTCGTTTTGACTGGATGAGAGACTAGGTGGAAAATTCAATTATGTTTCCTTGAATTTGTTATTTATTTCTGATTATTATTTAACATAGATTTCATCCATATGATGTTGTTCTATGATATGGAATGGTAAAAAGGGAAGTGTGTGATGTTCATAATTTTTTATTTTTTTTTAAATTGTAGGGTCATGACCTTCGGACACATAAAAGTGGCATTAAAAATAGGTCGTCGCCTAAAAAGAAGTTCATTTTTACCTGTATCTTAATTGCATCTGTGCAGCGGGTAAGCAAAAAAAAGCCTCTTTCTTTTATTGACATGTCAGATGGAAAAACTTTAAACAGTAAGTCTATGGAAAATGCAATAGTGGTCTATGACCTGAAGTAATGCGTTGTCAAGGGTTAACATGTATGTCTGGCAGATATCTCTCGTTTACATGTATTAGGACAAGGCTATGTGTATTGCTTCTGACGTAGTAAGACTAATGACTAACGTGTATCTCGCCCTAAACATATATACTGAAGGAAAAAAAGAAACGCAACTCAAATATCTTGATGTCAATTTAACTAAAAACTATAATTTTATTTCAGTACACAATATTTATGTCTGATTTTAAAATTCCGGTAGTTTTGTGCCTACCTGAGCGTCAGATAAACGTTCATAAACAAGCGTTACGTCATATAACGCGGGCAGCATATACTAACAACGTAATCGGTCAGAAATGGTCCTGGCACGGTTGTTTAGGATATCCCCTTTTCTTCACGACGGTTTTACTACGGTATATGCTGGGGTGCGGAAGCGCTGACGTAGGCGTTTGACACGAAAATACACGTCATCTTGACATGGTGTTACGCCTGAACGTCCTTGTTTTGGACGGTTGTTGGTCAATACAGTCTCTCTCAGACGTTGAACTAGTCCGTTATAGTGCATTTTTGCACGCCAAGATGGACAGACACCATATGCTGCGAATTTCATTTCAACAGCTCTCTGACGCCGTCTTCGCTCTCCTCTTTACGTAAACGTGGCAAAACGAAAACCTATCTTGCCTTATATTCATCTTTATATTTATATAGTTGTTCTTTGTTTCTTTGTGTGTTTGTGGTTGACTGTCGTCTTGAATGCTACTTTTCCTGTTCCATTTTTATATCTACTTTTACTAAATTTGACAAAAACGTTGGATTCTTGATAAATTATATCAACGACAAAATTAAGACTGAAATTGATGTGTGTTCCCGAGTACATATGCCACGACATATGCCCGTACATCACATGCATCAGTCACGACATATGCCCGTGCATCACGTGCATCTGTTTTATTTTGTATTTTATGCTTTACTTAAGAATAATTTTCAAAATTAAATATGGTGGAGGTATCGGTGACGATTTTCGATCACTGGTAACTTAACTAAAGATTATTTGAACAAATTACTGACCCTAAAAAAGAAGCCTTTTTTTTTTTAAGTAAACATATTGAGTATACCAATACTCCACTTCAATATTACAGACATAGTATTAATATACGTGTTAATACATTCATACACGTTTATAGAATATCAGTTTTATAAACTAAATAAAAGTTGCGTCGCATTATTTTTACTGTTACACATGCAACAACTGCTTGGCGGCATTACATGATGCATGAACATGCGATCCAATACACGAAGATGTTTTGTAAGGTTTGAAACACACATTGAAAGAACAAAAGGTAGTGTGTGGGGAGAAACAATGTTCTATGGTATTTAACAATCCCTTTGCGATAATCATCATGCACGTAACATTTATATACTCAGTACATTGCATTGATGATTTTCGATTATTAGTCCGCTGTTTCTTTGTTCAAATCAAGATTGTATTTTGTGTTAGAACACAAGTGGGTCCCAACGATTAACATATGGTTATAGCAGTGATGTAATTTTCTACCAGGAATTGCTTAAGAGGACAAACGTTTTTCAAACGTTCACTGTGCGTGTTATAGCTAAATAATGAGTAGATATTAAAGAGAAAAGGGCAATAGATACCGACTGGAACGTATACACAATTTAATTACTAGAAAGTTTGTCTATGATCTTTCGTCTATGATCTTTCTTGTCGTTCCCTTAATGGTTTATTATCTTGTTGCTCTGGCTTCTGCCAAGTCACTGAGTACCTTCATTGTGGCTTTATAGGCTATTGTTTTTTTGTATTAAATTTACACGAGCATATTTGTGTTTTACTTATATTTGCCTATTGATGCTGCCTTGTTGGTTAGAGATTAGATCATGGCGGGAATTTCTTTATTCACACTGTCCTGTTTTAATGGGATGACAGTTGGGTAATTGTGAGGTTTGGTGTACCCTAGAACCCGGTTTAAACCCCAAGTGGCCTACTTTGCCACTGACCGTTCCAAGGCGGTAGCCCTATTGGCAACCCCTTTGTGTTTGTGATGTCGTTTGCATTTATAATTACTTTTGCCTTCTTGTTTGTCTGTTTGCGTGTTTGTTTCTGTGTTTTGTGGTTGACTGTCTTCCTTGAATGCTACTTTCCCTGTCCGATCTTTTTATATTTATTTGTCTTGTCCTGCTCTCAATGGTTTATTCTCTTGTTGCTCCGACTTCTGCCAAGTCAGGGAGTACCTTCTTTGTGACTTTCTATGCTATTGTTTTGTTGTATTTATATATACCCGAGCATCTTTGTGTTGTACTTATATTGCCTATTAATGCTGCCTTGTTGGTTAGAGAATAGTTCATGGTGGGGATTTCTTTATTTACACTGTCCCGTTTTAAGTGTGGGTTTTAATGCACCCTAGAACCCGGTTTAAATCCCCAGCGGCCTTTTTTGTCACTGACCATTCCACGGCGGTACCACTATTGTCAACCCTTTTGTGTTTGTGATGTCTTATTTGGTCTTTATTCATCTTTAAATTTGTTCTTTGTTTCTGTGTGTGTTTGTGGTTGACTGGCGACTTTCAATACTGCTTTTCCTGTTCGATTTTTATATCTATATTTACTCTCACAATAGTGACCGTAGAAAGTCTCCTCGTACATCCAATCAATATTGTTATCTTTTCATCCCACAGGGATGTATGAAATTCATTGATGCAGGTTTTCCTTAAACACGTGTGTGTCATATACCGTGTTGAAGGTTTTGTGCTCATAAACATTTTGGCCCGTTTTATTAGGGTTTTCCTTATCTTTCCTCGTGACTGTTGTCGAATTTTGGACCTCTTTTAACCGTCCGTAAGTTTACAAATAATATTTCTTATAGATCGTTGATACGATTCTATTTCGTATCTCTAATAACTATTTATTGGCCCTTATTTCGCTTTTCATAGAATGGTATTACTTTCTAAATTATATATATGAGTATATTAGTAAAAACACGTCATCAATACAAATTCCACAAAATAACTCTTCATTTCTTAGGACTAAATAATATATGCACACCTTTAAATTTTCATTCGGCAATCTCGTTTCATGCTCCTTCTAATAATATTACCAGGATTTTTAATAATGGCTCAAAAGTTTCAGTTACTCCTCTAGGATCACCTGTTTTTTTGAAATACCATATAAAATGAGATATAGGGTCCTATAGAAACCACAGCGTCCGATCGCAATGGCATCGTAGGTCCGCACTGTACTGCAAACAAGGACTTGAAAAAACAATGAAAGAGACACAAAACAACAGAAAGGGTGGTGAAGACAGGTTTACCGACTTGGAACGGTCAGTAGGCAATAAGGCCTACTCGTTAGCTTGAATCGATTTTATATGCGCACAATCCTCGTTATTATCCTGTCTTCAGCGCATAATAGACAAGGCAGTTTAAACAAAACTACATCTCATCAAAAGGAATTCTCTAACAATAAAGTCCACATCCAGAGAAACTAACTAAAGAAATACATACAAAAAAAACATAAACATCTCAGGATGTATCCAGAATCGCACTGAACAACCATAGTAGTTGCAGCTAAAGAGAAAACCAATCTAGGGTATGACCAGAAAACTCGAGGGACGAAAGCTCATGCACACACCTCCCTTAGTTGGGGTTTCAGTAGGTAAAATCATAGAGTCCCAAGAGGTAGTCGAGTCATCGCATAAGTGAATAGTGAAGCGTAATGACTGACTCTAGAGGGGTCAATCACTAAACACGCAGTGCGCTGTAAAACCAAAGGGTTATATCCTTTTCTGACGAACTTCCTGATTAAATTTGTAAAGCGGTCAGGAAACCCGTCAGACCCCTTTAACTTATGAAGTTTATAGACCACATCTCCATAAAATGAGGGTTTAGATATGCCTAGTCGCAGAAGAGTTGGTGTTGTATTTTTCCAGCAGGCCCTCGTTGGGGCGGTAGAATTTAGAGAAAGATCTACGTAGTTTGTGATAACGAAAACCCTGCTGAAGAAGTTTACTTGTAATAACTTGATTTCGATCATTGAAGTCTATAACATCATTACGCGCTCTACCAAATCGAATGAGCTGGGAAATATACACCCCGTATGAGGTAGCACGAGGTACATCTCCATCCAGGTGTGGATAGTTAACGATGTTAAAATTGAAATCATCTCTCTTATCATAGATTTTAGTATGAATACAATCATTTGAAATCGAGAGATGAAGATCGAAAAATGCTGCTACTGTATCCAAACTGTTGGCTTTATTGAACGTGAGCTCTGGTGGATAAATGTTAGTAACCATATGAGCAAAGAACGGATTATCAATATTTAGTATGTCATCAAGATACCGAGAAGTATTATTAAATGCATCAATAATTTCACCCTGGCTAGCAGGTGACAAACAGATATAAAATCTCTTTCATAGCAGTAAAAAAGTCTCCTTTCAGAAATCGATTAGTTCATTCATGACGCCAAATGTTTCCCACTATTAATAAGTGTAATGCTGAGATGTGCAGTTGTTGCAATTATTTAACTTGCAAGTCTACCATTAAATCAGCTGTTAATGGTAGAATTTTTAATGTATGTCTATCTTCAAATGTTGATTGACGTACATCTCACGTCATTTATGTTTTGATTTGAACTGCACCCGCTGCGGTATACAATATATTGGACAAACAGGTCGATCTTTAAAAGTTCGATTTCGTGAACATAATTATAATGCATCTAATCCTAAAAAGTTAAAAAACAAAAATCGTCCCAACACTTTCGTCAATCAGGTCATACATTTGGTAACGTTACTGTTCAACCTGTTGAATATATAATTTATAATAATGACGCTAAAAGCTGTAAAATAAAAGCTAGACATATAGCAGAACTTAAGTGGATGTAAAGAAATATAAAAAGATCGGACAGGGAAAGTAGCATTCAAGGAGGACAGTCAACCACAAAACACAGAAACAAACACGCAAACTGACAAACAAGAAGGCAAAAGCAATAATAAATGCAAACGACATCACAAACAAAAAAGGGTTGACAAAAGGGCTACCGCCTTGGAACGGTCAGTGGCAAAGTAGGTCACTGGGGGTTTAAACCGGTTCTAGGGTAACCAAACCTCACACTTACCCTACTGTCATCCCATTAAAACAGGACAGTGTGAATAAAGAAATCCCCGCCATGATCTAATCTCTAATCAACAAGGCAGCATCAATAGGCAATAAAGTAAAACACAAATATGCTCGTGTAAATATAATACAAAAAAAACAATAGCCTAGAAAGCGACAATGAAGGTACTCAATGACTTGGCAGAAGCCAGAGCAGTAAGAGAATAAACCATTAAGGGCACGACAAGAAAGACCATGGACAAACATCAAACGCCACCGTCCCAATGGGCTTTAGGTAGGCGTCATCATAGAGTCCACAGCCTGTCCGGTCATCGTACAATTAAGGAGGAACGCATAGTGACGAACTGTAAAAGGGTACACCACCAAGCATGCAGTACGTTGCAAAATGATAGGGTCATAACCTCTTTTGATAAACTTCTTTACAAGTTTAACAAAGATAGTATGAAAGTGATCATGACCAAGAATCTTACGAAGTTTATAAATCACATCTCCATAGAAGTCAGGTTGTGATAGTCCTTGTCGCAGAAGAGTCCTTAAATTACTTTTATATTTGGAAAGAAGATCAGGGTTACGATAATAAAATGTTGCAAAGGTTTTACGAAGTTTATGGTAACGGTAACCCTGATTGAGTAACCTTTTAGTTATACAAAGATGAAAACTTTACAGAAACCATATCCACTCGGCCTTAATGACAATATTTATCAACAAGGAAATATTTCAAATTATGTTAATATTGCCATTTTTTCAATATTTTCTATTCGAAAGCGTAACTCTATGTCTCATGGTCGTAGGCGTAATGGTAACATCAAACGTAATTCGCGTTAATTATTTCAGCCGCTGATTTACATCTATATTTAAACAGTCTGGGACGCAGTCTATGCCTTCACGGCTTACCTATCCGTCCACTTGTTCACTTAAGTTGGTCCACGATGAAGCAAACAAAATATTCATTTGTACAGATCCCTTGTATAACACTGCTTCCATAAATCAAAGCTACACACAACATATTCTCCGACACCATATTGACAAGGAGTCTGATCACGTCAGGCATTTTCTAAAAATACTATATCTTAATAAAGGTATTGATTTTATTGACATGCCTAGTATTTTTCGAGATAATCATGTAGTTGATTATGTCCCTAAATATTTCAAAACTTCAGAAATTCCTGTAATTTGTTATAAGTATAAAAAACCTATTAGAAATATTATTTTCAACTACAACAAAATAGTTTCTGACCTTGATATATTAAATAACACTCCTCAGGAATGTAAATGTAACACATCAAAATGTTGCTATGCTCCAGCAGGTTATGTCATCACTGGTAGTTTTGATATTGTTGATAATCGTATTCGGCATCTGTTTTCGAAAGGTCCTATGTATAGATTACCTTCAACTATCGATTTTAATTCTAACTGTACTAACTAACACCACTTACCATGGCAACTATTCGTTAGTATCGGTGCAGTTGCTACAAGAGCACCTGATTAAGATATGTATCTGAAATTAATATAGGTTGTGATGTCCTTCATACTGGATTTATAGTATGGAATTAACCTAGGATTGGGACTGTTAGTAAGCATCAACTTGTTAAGGGGTAACAGTGCCAACAATGACAACAATGACAAAGAATTATATTGCCCTTAACTGGTCATCATTGATCTCAGTATGAGTATTTTCTCCAAAATATTTTGTGAAAATGCATAGTTTACCCTTTATTTGTGGGTGAGACTTTTCAATATGCACTTTTAAAGTATCATAATTGAATGTTGTGTAATGGTTTATCAACGCATATAAGGTTATTTAGAGCCACCCCCGAGAGAGGGTGTGGAAGGATGCATTGGAATCTAGGAACCTGCTCTACTTCTACTAAGGAGAAGACTCCTATGTTTCTTTAAAAATGCAATACACGAGCCAGCCCGGTTAATGCCCCGTCAGACGGATGAGGGATAGGGCAAGTGTCTTGCTCAAGAGCACACTGACGAAATTCACTGGCGCTGGTGAGGCTTGAACCAGGTTACTCTAGATTTCAAGACGCTAGTGCTATCCACTGCATCAGCAGGCTGTATGGGCTGAAACAGGGTTACTGCATTAAGATACATACAACTAAAATGTTAAAACGTCATGAAGTTTATATCAATGCTGGGTTCACAACGGTCAGTCTTATCTAGCAAGTTGACATCAAGTTCATGTATGCCGAGTTGCAATATGCCTGCAAGCCTTATATGTTTTAATAAATGTGACAATTAAGGCTTTGAGATAATAAACTATAGTTAAGAATACCCGGTACATATTATCTTATTTAAATAATATTACTTGATATTATAATATAGCAAAACATATAAGATAAGTCACACGTGACCTTGGCGCTGAAGACAGTATGATAGCGAGGATTGTGCGCATATAACTAAATTTGAAGTGATTTTATGAAAGGTGTACGTATAAATCTACGTAAAACTGAGAACCTGTAGAACATATTTGACCCCATTGTCATCAATTTTAACCAAGCATTTTCGAAATAACTCCATGTAATAGTGTGACTGCAGGGTAACAATTTAAATAACATGGTAGGGGGACAATAATCCTAAGCTACATGCAACTTTTTAGACCTCTAGCGTTTGTAGTTTCAAAGAACAATATGATTAAAGACTTTTCTATAGAACTCTTTGTAAAACTGTGACCCCTTGGACGGGCCATCTTTGTCTCGAGTGTAATGATTTAAATAAAACTGATAGAGAACCATAAGCTTATGTTACTTGCAAAATATTAGACAGCTGAGTCTTTTCTGATTTTTTAGAGAATAGATTTTAAATATATATGACTCTATGTTAATATATGACCCCTGGGTCGAGGTCAAATATGATCCCAATGTCACCATTTTAACAAATGTGTTAGTGGACCATAAGCTTATGCTACATGCATAATATTGGGCATTTAGCTATTACGGTTTTAGAGAAGACAATGTTTTAAAAAGTGTTTCATCATAACTCAGTGTAAACCTGTTACCCAGGGATTGGGCCATATTTGACTCCAGGGTCACCATTTTAAAAGTACTTGTTAGACGACCCTATACTTATTAAACATGCAAAATATTAGACGTGTAGCTATTGTACTTGCAGAGAAAAATATTTTTTAAAGAAACCAGGTTTGTTTTTCTGGTCGTACCCTAGATTGATTTTCTCTTTAGCTGCAACTACTATGCAGTACGATTCTGGATACATCCTGAGATGTTTATTATTTTGTATGTGTTTCTTTAGTTTCTCTGGATGTGGAATTTATTGTTATAGAATTTCTTTTGATTGGATGTAGTTTTGTTTACACTGTCTTGTCTATTTGGGCGCTGAAGACAGTATGATAGCGAGGATTGTGCGCATATAAAATCGATTCAAGCTAACCAGTAGGCCTTGTTGCCTACTGACCGTTACTGACCGTTCCAAGTCAGTAACCATGTCTTCACCACCCTTTCTGTTTTTTGTCACTTTCATTGTATTATCAAGTCCTTGTTTGCAGTACAGTGCGGACCTACAAGGCCATTGCGTTCGGACGCTGTGGTTTCTATAGGACCCTATATCTCATTTTTGTATTTAAAAGGGGAGATAACTCTAATAAGAGGAATCAGCTACAATGTTGGCACTGCAATCATGGATTTTTGTTTCTATACAAGGAACTCAATAACATGGTACTAGTAAGAATTTATCCCTTGAGATGGTAACAAAAAAGTGTATGACTCTTGGTCTATATTTTATAACGATGTTAAGCCCACGTCACACCTACACGTTCTTGGCTACGTTCTGCCACGTTCTATACCGATCGTCCCCGTTCTAATAGATCGTGGGAGAACGTGTGACTTTTAATCCTAGCTCTACCGTGGCTGGTCGTAGTATCGTCGTGATAGAACGTGTCGCGTTCTACTAAGATCTGCTACATCCACGCACGATTGCCACCACGTTCTTACTACGGAAGCACTACGACGAGCCTAGAGTTACGACGATCTACTAGGCATTCATACGTTCTATTAAAAGTCACACGTTCTGCCACGTCCATTTTGAACGGTTTAAAATGAACGTGTCAACCCCCCGACCTACCACGTGTTGACAAGAGTTGACAGGATCACTCAAGTTCAGCTACGATGCGATTCCCGTTCTCTCACGAGTAACCACGTTCTCTTAGATCGTAGCAGAACGTGTGGCCAGAACGTGTAGGTGTGACCTAGGCTTTACAAATTATAATTATCAATAGGGGCGTTTGTAAAGAAAGCCCTGACAGTATTACAAGCTAGAAAGGTTGTAGCTTCTCTATTACATGTCTTCTGAATAACCTGAAGCAATTTATCTTTGAGTAGATTATGAGGTAGAGTAGTATATAGTTTGGAAATGTCCTAGGTGCTTAGTGAAGAGGCATGAAAATGCTAACACCGTAGTTTATCAAGGAAATCTCCAGAGCTTTTGATAGACCAAAACAGACTGACTCCTGAGTTTTCGAAAGCCTTACTGCAGTACTTAATAATATGTTCTTTAATCGCAGAAAGTCAGGGGAAAAAATAGTTTTGATATATTGGTCGTGGTACATGAACTTGAATTAGCAATAAAACGTGCTTTGTATGGAATTGTGTGGGGTTTGGGTATCCAGTACATTGTAGGGAGCCACGTCTGCATACTATTTACAGACACCTTTATAGTCTCCATAAAGGTCACATGCTGGGAAACAATGTCCTTTTCCAGCAAAGGTGTGGTTCGATAAGCAGAAGTGCTCGCTAGCTCTGCATTTAAAAATAAGTATAAAAGTCGAACAGGAAATGTAGCTTTCACAGAACACAGTAAACCCCAAAACATGTAAAAAGACAAACATGAATTGCAATGTTAATAAGGAATAAAGGCATATAACGTCACAAACATAAAATGGGTTGGCAATGGGCTACCGCCTTGGACAGGTCAGTAGCAGAAAAGGCCGCTAGCGGTTTAAAATAGGTTATATGGTGCACCAAATCTCACACTTACCCTACCCAATAAAACGGGACAGTGTAAATAAAGAAATCCCCACCATGAACTATTCTCTAACAAGGCAGCATTAATAGGCAATATATTAAGTAAACACACAGATACTCCTGTATATATAAATACAAAACACCAATAGCCTACATACCCACAAAGAAAGTACACACTGGCTTGGCAGAAGCCAGAGCAACAAGAGAATAAACCATTGAGGGCACGACAAAAAAATATAAAAAGATCGGACAAGGAGGACAGTCAACCACAAAACATAAAAACAAACACGCAAACAGACAAACAAGAAGACAAAAGTAATAATAAATGCAAACGACATCACAAACACAGAAGGGTTGACAATACGGCTACCGCCTTGGAACGGTCAGTGGCAAAGTAGGCCGCTGGGGGTTTAAACCGGTTATAGGGTGCACCAAACCTCACACTTACCCTACTGTCATCCCATTAAAACAGGAAATTGTAAATAAAGAAATCCCCGCCATGATCTAATATCTAACCAACAAGGCAGCATCAACAGGCAATATAAGTAAAACACAAATATGCTCGTGTAAATATAATACAAAAAAACAATAGCCTAGAAAACAACAATGAAGGTACTCAATGACTTGGCAGAAGCCAGAGCAGTAAGAGAATACACCATTAAGGGCACGACAAGAAAGATCATGGACAAACATCAAACGCCACCGTCCCAATGGGCTTTAGGTAGGCGTCATCATAGGGTCCACAGCCTGTCCGGTCATCGTACAATTAAAGAGAAAAGCATAGTGGCGAACTGTAAAAGGGTCCACCACCAAGCATGCAGTACGTTGCAAAATGATAGGGTCATAACCTCTTTTGATAAACTTTTTAACAAGTTTAACAAAGATAGTATGAAAGTGATCATGACCAAGAATCTTACGAAGTTTATAAATCACATCACCATAGAAGTCGGGTTGTGATAGTCCTTGTCGCAGAAGAGTCCTTAAATTACATTTATATTTGGAAAGAAGATCAACAATGCATCGTGATAATGACTGAAAGACTTTTAAGCAACGTTTATTGAATACAAGAGACTCCTTATCATAAGACAAGATGACACTTTCTTGTTATCCATAATTAAAATCTGCAATTTTGAGTCTGATTTCCCTGATTATTGGAAATGTTCAGACGGGTGAATCATGCAATACTTACCTGTGTTACTCCACCACCTACATCTGCAGTGTCTGCAGGCCCATTGATTATATCTGATTTAGTATCAAAATCATTAGGTTAAGATATATTTTACTACTTTCGTC
The DNA here is from genome assembly GCA_037043455.1 of Cyrtodaria siliqua. Lineage (NCBI taxonomy): Eukaryota > Metazoa > Mollusca > Bivalvia > Adapedonta > Hiatellidae > Cyrtodaria > Cyrtodaria siliqua. The sequence goes on along the minus strand of JAWPHD010001710.1, from coordinate 196,017 downwards.
AGAGGGTTTGGTTGCATTGCAATTAATTCGAAGATTAATAGATGGCAAGTGGTGTGAGTTTTATCACTGTGTGTGGTGTTCGTATTTCAAGGGTTATAGAAGGGAATCTTTGGACAGATTTGTGTTGGTGATGTTTTAGTTGTGGCGTGTGCCTGTTTCCTCTGGCTGTAGTTTACATAGGTGTTCAAACAGGGATTTTCTAGGCCTAATTTGGGGCCCAATTTTCCAAAATATCCTCATATTTTCCCAAAATATTTTCCCAAAATACAAAAAAAAACAAAAAACATTAAGCTTATATTAAATGTAGCCCTATATGACAATGCATTTGTTGCAGACTTGTATAAGAGCTTGATTTTGAAACTATTCAAAACAAGTTTAGTGCAGTACTATGTAATATAGTAGGATTATTATTCTTTTCCTCAATTTCTAGATTCCACGCGCATTTTTCCCTATTCAAAAGGTCCCTGGCCCTACTTCCAAAAATGCAGAAAGATCCCTATGAAATGCTGGTGTTGTCAGCATGGATTTTACATCCCCAGGTGTTGCTCTGGGTCATAGGTCACATAACCTAAACTTTGGCCATGTTGACCATCTGAAAACTTGGCATGTATACTTGATCTCATGGTCAGCGTACTGGTTACCCATGGATACGGTTACCGAACGATCGAGAAGCTGTATAAAATTCTGGCACCAGTCGCAATATAAATGTACTACGCATTTGTTTTCTGATTTAACCTGTCGAATACAGTGCGGTTGATACACGATTCCTACCGTTAATTATATTATCAGTTGATTTTTGACTTTTTTAATTGTCTTAGTCAATCGCCAGGTTTTTATTGCATGCAATGTGCAAACTAATTTGCACCTCAAACTAATTTGCACCTCAGGAAAAGGAGACACAATCTTCTCCCATAATGCCCCTTGGCCATCCAATCGAATGATTTCCAGTCATGTCCGAGTGAATAAATTATTGACGCAACATCGTTAGTGTACCCTAGTATTAAAACAACTAATGAATATAAATGAGTTATGTATGAAGGTAACTAATATGTCAATCTTTCTTGTCCGATCACCCGTGGTGTCTGAATACCTTGTTAATTGGTGTTATTATCGACGTGTAGCGGTGTAATCTTATCTGACTAATTAGCTGGATCTCGACTTTTGGTAGTCCGCGGGCTCCGGGCAGAGGATTTGTCGGACCCTGCCCCACTATATAATATTCATTTCAGTACACCCTGCTATGCAGTATTCATTTCAGTACACCCCCACTATATAATATTCATTTTCAGGACACCCCACTATATAATATTCATTTCAATACACACTGCTATGCTATATTAATTTCAGTACACCCCACTATATAATATTTATTTCGGTATACCCTGCTATATACTATTCATTTTTAGTACACCCTGCTCTATAATATAATAATAATAAAATACTTTCTTCTGTACAACCCACTATTTAATATTCATTTCAGTACACCCACTGTATAATATTCATTTTCAGTACACCCCACTACACAATATTCATTTTCAGTACACCCTGCTATATAATCATTTTCAGTACAACCTGCTATATTATATTCATTTTCAGTACACCACTCTATATACTATTCAATTTCATTACACCCCTTTATAATATTCATTTTCAGTACACCCTCTATATAATATTCATTCAGCACACCCTGATATATTATATTCATTTACAGTACAACCCACTACATAATATTCATTTCAGTACACCCTGCTATATAATATTCATTTCAGTAAACCCATTATATAATATTCATTTCAGTACACCCTGCTATATAATATTCATTTTCAGGACACTTCACTATATAATATTCATTTCAGTACACCCCACTATATAATATTCATTTTCAGTATACCACACCATATTATATTTATTTCCAGGACACCCCACTATATAATATCATCTCAGTACACCCCGCTATATAATATTCATTTTCAGGACATTCTACTATATAATATTCATTTCAGTACACCCAACTATATAATATTCATTTCAGTACACCCACTGTTAAATATTCGTTTTCAGTATACCCCACCATATAATATTCATTTCCAGGACACCCCACTATATAATATTCATTTTCAGTACACCCACTATATAATATTCATTTCAGTACACCCCGCTATATAGTATTTATTTTCAGTATACCCCACTATATAATATTAATTTCCAGGACATCCCACTATATAATATTCATTTTCATGACACTCCAATATATAATATGTATTACAGTACACCATGCTATATAATATTCATTTTGAGTACACCCCAATATAAAATATTCATTTTCAGTACACCCCGCTTTATAATATTCATTTTCAGGACACCCCACTATACACTATTCATTTCAGTACCCACTGCTATATAATATTCATTTTCAGTACACCCACTATAAAATATTCATTTTTAGTATACCCCACTATATAATATTCATTTCCAGGACACCCCACTATATAATATTCATTTTCAGGACACTCCAATACATATTATGTATTTCAGTACACCATGCTATATAATATTCATTTTCAGTACACCCGAATATAAACTATTCATTTTCAGTACACCCCGCTTTATAATATTCATTTTCAGGACACCCCACTATACACTATTCATTTCAGTAGCCACTGCTATATAATATTCATTTTCAGTATACCTTGCTATATAATATTCATTTTCAGTACTCCCCACTATACAACATTCATTTTCAGTATACCCTGCTATATAATATTCATTTGCAGTACACCCCAGTATACAATATTCATTTTCAGTATACCCTGCTGACTTTTTTCCACTGCAAAGCTATATATACGAACTGTTAACTATCCATTACATACCTTCATTTGTTTTCCTTTTCTCTATTTAAACAAACATATCGCAGATGAACTTTGTAAATATAATTGAAATTGTTACTCATAAATAACCCATGACAAACAAATGCAGCCAAGTGGTCTGAAATAGTCAAACTGATCGACAAAAACATCTTTCTCCTTACTACTTCCGCATGGAACTTAATTATGATTTGATTCGACACAACGAAACCACCTTCATCTTTATCTCCCTCTGGGGTCACCTTACATTATTTTTATTTTCTAAAAGCCATGGATGCATTTTAAAATTTCTAAATTGTTAATTTGTGTCAAGTTTTATTAGTATCTTGACAAGAGAGGAAACCCAGTTAGTCAAATACCGAGGGGTGATTGCGAAACTAGCGTAACTAGCGTAACTATATAGAAATAATAAACAAGATACAGTAGTATGGCATGGAGCCCTCACTAGGATACATGTATAAAGCTGTTAGTACAAGAACTAAACGTGTCACGTTCATTACGTGGTCCCACCTTAATTCCATTAAGCGATGGAAAAGCAGGATTTTATAACGATATTTCGACAATAAAACACGTTTAAAAACATTTTTTAATAAAAAAATGGGATAAACTTTTAAAATTACCTATTAAATGTTTTAATTTTACAAAATGCAAACTTTTTAAGCCGACATTAAGGTTTTATGTCATACCCCAGCCAACCCCGTTTTCGCTTCTTGGAGAAGGGGTTGGATGGGGGTATGAACGTTAATACTCAGACCACATAATGGTCACAGTTTGACTTAGTGATACTCAGCTATGCAACTTGATATTGGTCATTGGACACGTTGGAAAGTGCAGATAGTATTATAAAATATTAAATGTGTATTAATATTATAAACACAGAATAAGTCTAAAAGACAAATGAGATGGAGATCTCAGAGAACAGATGTAGAGTAGTCAAATGAGATCCTAGTCATTTTGAATGTTTATCAAGCATTAAAATTAACATTTCGATTTATTAATCCTGGCTTTAAACCTGCTTGTATATTGTACAGCTAATTGAAATTTTTGAGATTTCATTTTGTCTTCATATTCCACCATAAGTTTAAATATATTATTGGTAACAGTTAATAATATACAAAAACTATTTGCTTTGAATACTGTTCTTGTAATTAATATTAATGACTGAAAAAAAAGAAAAGTTATGTAAAAGAACTAACAGGACGCCATGAGTTTTTAAAACATCATGATCGTGACGCTTCCCTTTTAAAAGAAACAGATGATGGTAATGCAGCCATATTTGAAACTTGAGGAAAGCAATAACTAACCCCATTTTACATAATCTTGTCACTGACAATCAACAATCTTTGTAAAACGTTAAAATATTACAATGTCAAAAAAGCAGTACTGATCACGTATTTAGTAAAATAGTTATTGTTTGTGGCGCTCGTTTCAGCCAAAGTTTCTCTGCAGTAGCTTAAGCAATTTACGAATTGCATACATCAATTATATATCATTAGAACTAGCATTTTTAGTGGTAAATAAAAATACCTTAGTTTTGAAAATCGGTTGAAAAATAAATGTTTTACAGCACAAATGAGTTTTTGTTTGGTCTTTTCCCATATAAATGTTTTTGTTGGTGTGCCAGTAGAAAATTAAGAAATTTCAAATAACTTCAGTTAGCCTTTTTTATTTTGCTATGAAACTTTCAGGATGTCTTAATTTATTAATTTTCAACATTTTAAAACCATTTTTGGATAAAAATTCTCAAAAAATAATGTTTTAAAATTGTTCATGCAGCAGAATTTTGCATTGAAAATGCCCCACTAAAAACAGCTTTCGCGCGTGAATTTTTTATTTCTTATCCGATTTTGAAAAGTAAGGTAATTTTATTTACCACTAAAAATGTATGTTACACTGATATACAACTTACTTAGGTACAATATGAATTTTGTCTAAAAAGTCCAAAAAGCCTTTGGCTGAAACAAGTGCCCCAAACAAAAGTATCTGTCTTGGTTGGAAAGATAAAATAGAGAAAAGTGCGCTTAAGTAAACAGGCGAAGCCAAAAGCATCATAAATTTAAATCGTGCTCATGCATAGTTGATACCACATTTCCATGGTAACAGAGGAAACAGTAAAATGCCAAAGATTGAACATGATTTTTTTAAGTAGTAAACATGCCAGACTAAAAGCAGAAGAAAGGCAATATTTCATATTAATTAGAATTTTAGGCATTGTATTTTACAATTTTCTATTAATTATCTTCAGAGCTAAATGTTTTTGAGAATTAATTGATACGAGCGAGTGAGATCAGGTAATGAACGCTGTAATGACTGTTAATTATTGTTTTTTATTTTTCATTGTTTTATAACGAATTTCATAATGCGTTATCTGAACCGTATTCAAACATAACTGCACAACATTTCAGAAGACCTATTTTCAAGTTTTGTTGCACGTGCATTATTTTTGAAAAAATCGATTTCTTTTTTACTACAGAGTGTTTGTTCATATTAGTAATATAGGTGCATTTGAAGAGTGCGAGTGCCTCCCACTGACAGTCAAGTCGGATGTCGCTAGCAATGCTACAAGGAGAGTAAATGTTAGTTAAGTGACAGGGTGTATATTTGATTGATTGCCATGATGACCCTCGTATCCACCCGCATACCTGGTTACCACCAAAGTGATGATAGCGACTGAGGCCTATCGGGCTCCCGTCGACGCCATGCCTCAGAGTGTCCAAACACATCATCCCCTTCTTATGCTTGAACTGAAAAACAATGAGGTAATTAATTAAGATTGCTCTAACCACAATGTTGTGCCAATTAGAAGGGGAGTGTGGGATGGTTATTGTTAACCGTAGGGCAAGTTTAGTAGTCATATCCCTGCTTTTATTATTTCAGTAATTAATATATAACAATCAGTAAAGTTAAACAGTGTCTAAGAAACTGAGCAAAATACAAATATAACACTTTCCAACTATTGGTAGGAATGTGTAGAGGTAGTCCATATGTAAGTACATGTAGAGTTAAAAGGTCATAAACAAAGTCCAACATGACGGCGTGGTGATGTACCAATTAATCAATTGTAACGGATCATCAGTTACTTACGCATTTGATTATGATGATCGAATATGAAAGTCTATAATCGATCATCGGTAAAATGTTTGTTTGTCTGTATGGTGTTTTACGTTCATTTTCAACACATTTAAGGTTATATAAGACGGTCGATTGTTTGGTGGTGGTGGCAGACCACCCACTTTTCCTTGGTAGAACCAGTACTTCACAACTCCCGCGATCCAAATGTAGAAAGTTACTTTAATTAATGTTAAAAATAGAAATTAACATGATATACTGGTGACAAAATACATTTGAAAATGAGCATAAACTCCTTAAGAAAATAAAATAAAAATGACGTAAGAAGTTCAATACCTGTAAATAAGATTAAAATGCACATGTTACCCTTCATATCGACTAAAGCCGGCCATCCATTTGTACATGATCCGTTGTCTGTGTCCGTATACGCATCAGTTAAAAGTCAGTCATATAGAGAAAATGTTGGGAAACATCCATTGATAAGTTCCGTGTCTGTGACCACGATGAATCGCACAATGTGCGATTTTTGACGGGTACGGACAATACGGATGCGATACGGAGACGAACCACGTACAAATGGATGCCCGGCTTAACAGATTATAACTGATGATTGATCGGTTACATCTAATGATCGATTGTAACTGTCAACCGATAGCCCATCCCTATGCTGGTCAATGTCAATAATGATGACCTATTTACTAATTTCCTATGTAACTGAGAGGTAATATAGACCTCTCCCCATGCCTTGTTAGGCGGTAAGACTGGGATATATATGTATTTTGGGGGTTCTGCGTTAAACTTTTTTTTTACATGCTTCGGAATATGAAATGGTACCTACTTACTCAAGTTTGATTTTTTTAAATCTGAAAAACAAGTATGTACAAGAAATAAAAAACCTCAAATATGAAAATTCAAAATACATAGATAATAAATCACCATAAAATGGTGATTTACTTGATTTATTAAAACTTTTTTAAAATAGGGGTAGTGAAGATTGCAAGTTTATTTTTTTTTATATTTATCAAAATTACAACATATTTTTTTTTGTAATATAATCTTTTTTACTAAAATATGATTAAACATCAATACGTCTAAATTTTAAGCACTCAGCATTATAATCTTTAAATTTCCAATACCTTGCCATTATTCTGACTGAATCTCCACCACAATCAGCACAACTTTTATTTTTTGCTCTTGTGCCTTTTTTACATATTGAGCACGGCAATACATGACTTGTTTTTAATCTGGGGCGTCCGTGGCCGAGTGGTTAGAGTCTCTGACTTGCAATCACTTGCCCCTCACCGCTGTAGGTTCGACCTCTCAGGGGCCTAGGAATCTTTATGTGAGGAAGCTATCCAGCTGGCTTGCGGAACGTCGGTGTTTCTACCCAGGTGCCCGCCCGTGCACGAAAATTGCCCGGAGGGGCACCTGGGGTCTTCCTCCACCAGTTGAAGCTGGAAAGTCGCCATATGACCTTAGCTGTTGGTGCGACTATAAAGTCCAATTCAATTCAATTCAATTCAATTGTTTTTAATCTATACTTGTGCAAACTGCAATAATTAGAATCTTTTGTAGTCTTATTTTTACACGGATTGTGTAATCCAATTTTAAGAAATTTGCAAACATTGATTTCCATTGTTTCTTTTTGATATATTTATTTATATTAAATAAAAAAAAATAATATATATATCAAAAAGAAATAATGAAGACTGAAGAGATTATAGAAGAATTAATACTCCTGTTTAAAACAGGTGTAATAGATAAGCAAACACTATCTAACGGTATAAATGCATTAAAACCTCTTAAAGAAGTTTCAAAGGAAACTCCAAAAGAGGTTAAATCCCAAACATTAGAAAATTTACTCAAGAGACGACGTGCTAAAAAACAACGTAAACGAGAAAAGCAGAAATATGCTAAATTACAAGAAAATGTTATAAATGAACTAAAACAAGTTTTTCAAGATAGAAAATTAAAACTAGTTGACAACCCAAAATGCGGATATCTTAAAGCATATGAAATATCTGTGAATAAATACAAAGATCCTCAAAAAGTATTCCGTGATAAAAAATCTATCATTACAAAACAAATTATTAAAGAGCTGATAGAAACTAAAGGATTAAAGTTTCAATTAGCTCTTACTATAGATTTATTTAAAGATGAGGGTGCGACCAAAAAAAATGTTACTACAGTATTACCAAGTGAACAAAATGCCATTTTAAGCTCTGAAAAAATAAGTGAGTTTTATGACGAATCATCTGCATTTATACAAGAAAGTTTAGAAAGATTTACAAACAAAGCATCTGGATTAGAAGTTGACAAATGTGTAAAGCTTTATTTGAATATTGCAAAGTACGAGCCATTAAAAGGTTCTTCATATATTCCTCTACCTAAAGCATTAGCTAACAAGAAAGCAATAGTCAATGTAAAGAATGAAGATGATAAGTGCTTGCCCGTGTCATTGGTGTCTCCTTTGTGGCCTGATAAAAATAATCCAAATAAGATGTCTAGTTATAAGAAACACATGGGTAAGTTGAATATGGATGGTATTGACTTTCCCACTCCAATTTCTCAAATTCCCAAAGTAGAGAAACAAAACAACCTTGCTATCAACGTTTATGGATATATCATAACAGGAAAAAATAAAAAGGTAACTGTTTTATCATATAAAATATCAGAACAACCAAAAGATATTGAGCGAATTAATCTGCTCATAATATCTGAAGATTATATTGAGGTTGAAAATGAAAAAGAATCAGAGAATGAAGATGATCCAAATAATGAAGAAGGAATCATAGATGACAACTATGATCCTGATGATTATTCCGACAAATCAAAAATAACAAAAGATATCGAGCGAATTAATCTGCTCTCAATATCTAAAAACATTGAGGTTGAAGAAGAATCAGAGAATGAAGATGATCCAAATAATGAAGAAGGAATCATAGATGACAACTATGACCCTGATGATTATCCCGACAAACCAACAAAAATAACAAAATATCACTATTGCTGGATTAAAAAATCTGGATAGACTGCTCTATGACCAAAACAAACATAAAGGTCAAACTTACTTCTGCGATCGTTGCCTTCACGGCTATTCTGGAAAAGGACTACTTGCCAAACACAAAGAAGACTGTGAGGGTATCAACAAAAATGCTTGCAGAATAGAAATGCCGAAAGAAGGTAAAAATCACCTAAAATTTAAAAATCATCAAAATCAGATGCCTGTGCCTTATACAATATATGCTGATTTTGAAAGTATAATCAAACCGCAATCAATCAAATTTGGAAATAAATCTGAAATTCAAAATGTACACAAAGCTTGTGGTTTTGGATTATTGGGTGTCAGATATGATGGCAAAGCTAATGATTATATTAGTGTTTTTAAATCGCCTAGAATGTGAGAAGAGCAAGATTAATAATATATTCGCTCACCCAAAACCATTAATAATGACTCAACAAAATGAAGCAGATTATGAAAAAGCTACACATTGCTGGATATGCGAGGATGAAATAGGTAGAAAATGTGGTAAAAACGGCAAAGTAAGAGATCACTGTCATTTTACAGGAGAATACAGAGGTGCAGCACATAAAAACTGCAACCTAAAACTGAAAATAAAACCAAACAAAACACCTATCCCTATTGAATTTCACAACCTCAAAGGATATGATAGTCATTTGATTATGCAAAAAATACATAAAATGAAAGGTAATATAACATGCATCCCAAATAATGCTGAAAAGTATATTTCATTTAGTGTCGGACAACTTAGATTCTTGGATAGCTTTCAACTTATGGCTTCGTCTCTGGAAAAATTGGTTAAAGCAACAGACAAATCTGATTTCAAAATTACCCAAAATCAGTTTGGGGAACAAACAGATTTACTTTTACGAAAAGGTGATTATCCATACGAATATATGGACAGTATGGAAAGCTTTAAGGAAACGCAATTACCACCCATAGAAGCATTTTACAGTACATTAAGAGGTAAAGGTATTACCCAAAAAGATTATGACCACGCGCAGAAAGTATGGATAGAGTTTAACTGTAAAACTCTTGGAGACTATCATGATTTATATATAAAAACGGATGAAACTTTGTTAGCAGATTCAAACTTTCAGAAAAACATGCATGAATGCATATAAACTCGATCCCTTGCATTACTACACAGCACCTCGATTATCTTGGGGCGCTTTACTTAAACATTCAAAAATAGAATTAGAACTTTTGACAGACATTGACATGTACTTGTTTGTAGAAAAAGGAATGCGAGGTGGCATAAGTATGGTATCAAAAAGATATGCCAAAGCAAACAATCCACATGTAGCTGATTATAACACTAGAGAGGAAAACAGATGTTTAATGTATTTTAATGCAAATAATCTTTATGGGTGGGCAATGAGTCAGCTACTTCCATATTCTGGCTTTGTTTGGAAAACCAAAACCAAAAACAAGAGTGGAAAATTAAAATTTCCTAAACCAAAACCTGGCAAAGGACAAATACTCGAAGTTGATTTGGAATATCCTAAAGAGCTCCATGAAGCTCACAATGACTATCCACTTGCACCGGAAAGATTAGCAGTAAAAAAAGAATGGTTGTCTAAATACCACACAGATCTGTTGGAAAATAATAGCATGATAAATACAGAACAACTAGTCCCCAATCTTATGGACAAAGAAAAATATGTGTTACATTACAAAAACCTGGAACTGTATTTATCTTTGGGTATGAAACTAAAGAAAGTACACAGAGTATTAGAATTTAATGAAAAACCATGGATGGCATCATACATAAACCTAAACACAGAACTTAGGAAAAAAGCTAAATCACAATTTGAAAAAGATTTGTATAAACTTATGAACAACTCCGTGTTTGGAAAAACAATGGAAAATCTACGCAAGCGGACTGATATAAAACTAGTCAGAACTGACGGCTCTGAAAATGAAAAGATAAAAAAAATAATAGCCAAACCCAACTTTAACAGGCGCATACAATTTTCAGATGAATTGTCAGCAATACATGTGAACAAAACAAAATTAACATTAAACAAACCAATTTATGTTGGGATGTCAGTATTGGATTTATCAAAGTATATGATGTATGATTGGTATTATAATACCCTGAAAAAAAGGTACGGAAATGACTGTACTTTATTATACACAGACACTGACAGCCTACTGGTAGACATCAAAACAGATGATGCATACAAAGACATGGCTGAAATGAAAGATGAGTATGATCTAAGTGATTATCCTCAAAATCACCCAATGCACGATGATACAAACAAAAAAGTATTGGGTAAAATGAAAGATGAATGTGCTGGTGTTGCTATAGCTGAGTATGTTGGATTAAGACCCAAGCTATATTCTATTTTGAGAGCGGATGAACAACAAATATAAACTTTGAAAACTACAAGGATGCATTGTTTAACAAGAAAAAATACACCCATGAAATGAATATGATACGCACGATGAAGTATCAAATATTCGGCATAACAGTAAACAAAGTAACACTGTCACCATTTTACACTAAAAGACACATCCAAGAAGATGGAATTACAACTGATGCATATGGTTTCTATAAAAACTTATGAATTTGGGTATCAGCAGGTACAATAAGTAGTTCTTCTTTGACAGATCCTCTTTGAGGCGCTGGTGCTTTCAAATAATATACTCTTATACCTTGCGTCACCATATAACTTTTAATCTTGTGAATATCTACACTCCACATTGGATCAGTTGCTCTGCGTCTTCCACCTTCTTGTTCCCCGGGTTAATATCAATATCTTACACTAGGATTCATACAGATAGGATCACCTTTTAGTATATTTGTTTCAACAGGAGGGGGCTTTTTTTTCTCCACATTTATTGCTTTAACAACTTCTGGTAATCTCTTTACCCACTCTCTGTTGCGTATCATGCGGCAGAAATAACAAATCAGCTTGATGCACTCCATTTTTAGTGGAAACATCAAACCTGGGTCTAATTATTTTTTTCGGAGCGGGTAAATAAATCTGCCACACAGCTTTTTTTTTTAAAAAATTCTAATGCCTTTTTTTCACTGACACCAGCCTCTTTTGCTATTTTTTTTAACTGCTGAGTAACCTCTCCAAAATCCTTTTGGGCTGTAATAAATCTTTTCCATTTTTTCTACTAAAGATTAAAATTTATATAACTATAAAGAAAAAATGGATATCACAACTGCACAATTTGATGAACTGCTTGAAGAGCAAAATCAATAAAGCACAAAGAAATGGACAGACTTAGAAATAAATAAAATATACACTATTACAGATACAAAAATAATGGATACTCAATATGGTCCATCCATGGTATTGACATTATTAGATAACGATGAAGTATTGGCGCCTGGTCATCTCAAAGATAAAATAGAGAAGAGTGCTAAACCACCATATTATATTCGACCACTGGATTGAAACCATGTAAAAACAACAACAAAAAATAGCTATCATGCATATGACTTAGTCTTTCCAAAGTAAACATATAACTTAGTCATTTCAAAGTAATTATAGTTATAAACTATTTTTTTTTTTTTTATGAAATTAATTTATACGCCACAAATCCAGTTGCAGCCATGCCCACCACAATAAACGTAATTTCTCTATTCTGTTGATCCGGAGATGGTGTATAAAAATCACTCAACTTGGGCTCCGGTTCCAAAAGCAAATGTTTGCCAGTTGTATAATAATACTGTTTCATAGCTTGGTCCACATCATCAAAAGTCTGCTCTGCATGATGCTCTTTTTGCAGTTGCTTATTAATAAAATCTAATCTATCTGTTCTTTTTTTTTATTCCAAGCCGCTTGTGCTGCATTTAATTGTTCTACGGCTTTGTCATGCCTTTTTCTTTCCTCATCTGAATGACTTCCCATTTTTGAAAAGAAATAATTCGCCAATGCGTTTGTTAATGCGCCACCTATCATCATTGCTACTGTACTTGCCATTTTTTTATATATATTTTTTTAAATTATTTCATAATATCCGCAGGAATAATACATTGCTTAATCAACATATCCTTTGTAGCCATTGCTAACATTATATCCACGGACAGCATCCCAAAATCTGTAATATTAAAATCCACTTTAGGATCTGGTTTTCTTAATAGTTTTCTGCCAATCTCAGAATATCCAATAGTTAGAAGTGTTTCCACTCCAGCGTGATACACCATATTTACAATTTGTTTTCCGTCAATACTTGTTGCCATTTTATTTATATTATTTTTATATTTTTTTTTTAAATAAATTATTAAAAACATGAACAGCCACAGGTGGAACAGGTTGCGTAGCAGATTTCTTGTTATAAATATACAAACCCAACCCAGCAAATCCTACTAATAAAACCAGACACGGTGGAATATAATTTTTGTATACGTTTATTTTGATTTCTGGTTCTTCTTTATCTATTGTTATTTTTGTTATTTCATCTTGCTCTGCAGCATCTTGATTTGCAACATTTTGTGCATCCTGACGCTTTGCCTTTCTTGCCGCTGCTCATTTTTTCCCAGCTTCTATTCTTTTTGGATTGTTTACTTTTTGTTGTTCACTCTCTTGGTTCTCCATTATTTATATTATCTATATTTTTATTATTATTAAAATTAATATGTCTAACAGTTGTCAGTATTGCTGTAAATGGTGCTAAGCACATCCCATACCTGTTATACAACTGACAACAAGCACTTGTCAAAGCATGATTAATAAATGGGTCTTCCTCCAAATCTTCTATCAGTTTTGGTGGATTGGTTACATTAAAATATTTTGATACACCCATCACATACAAGTTTATAAAAGAATTGCCTAAAGTCTTGGTCATACTTGCCCCAAGCCTTGCTTCATATCTGCAGTAAAGTTTGTTAATTTCATCCGGGGGCATGCTATCTATATTCGTGAGTTGTATGTCTTTAACCAAATATTGACGGCTACCACCGCCAGCCACTATGGCTGATAATCTTTCTTTTTTTGTTTCTTGTTGCTTTGATTCATCACGTTCCGTGAAACCTTCCGATCTATCTTGTAATAGTTCTTCCGCATTCATTTTTATATTAGTAATCTTATTTTTTATCTTGAAATAAATATAAAATACAAAACAACCAGCTGCGATATTCATGCAACTAGTAATTGTTAGTATTGCTAATAGCATTGTTATTAACATTGCTATTTTTTCTATTAACATTATTAATTTGCTGCAAGCATTGCTATTAACATTACTAATTTGCTATGAGCAATGCTATTAGCATTACTATATTCATGTCAGTATTGCTATTAACATTGCTACTTTGCTGTTAGTATTACTATTAGCAACAGTTGTAAAAAAAGGAATTATTTGACGGTATTATACCTGCGGATATTATGAAATAACTATATTTTGTAATAATAAAAAAATATTATATAAGAAAAAATGGATTTGAAAATAACAGACGGTGAGATTAGTGATTATGACAAAAATAAAATAGCACAGGAAATTATGACAAAGGATGACGTAAAATGTTGTATATGTGTTTCAGAAAGTGATTTTGTACAAGCGTACACAGGTGCACAGAAAACGTCTGTAATTTCTGTGACAAAGGATGGCGTAGAATATTTTATATGTGAGCCACGAAAGTATGTTTTACAAGCCCCGATACAACGTAAAAAGAAAAACATGGATAGTGCTGTTGTACCGGTATTGGTTGGTGCATTGGTTGGCGCGTTCTACGGCTGGAGCGGCTGGATTTAGTTTTTTATTTTCCAAATTGGAAAAAAATATTCAACCCAATAACCAGTTGGTTGGTCAGTCCTCAATATTAACTTTGAATATTGAGTCTTTGCTAAAGCTTTTCTTATTCTGGTTCTCTCTTCCAGCGTCGGAATAACATCATTCTCTCTCAAACCATTTTCATAACTATCTCTGTCTTTGGTGTAAAACATGCACAACCATTTTGCTTGCTCCCTCAAATCTTTCAATACAGAATTATATCTTTGCGAAATAACCCACACTGATTGTTTGGCGTGGCGACCAGAGAATGCCAACTCTGATAACATATCTTTTTTCTTTGTTAATTCTTTTGTGGCTGAGCAATCATCAATGATGTATAATGTGGGCTTGCCAGCATATTTATTAAAAAATAAACGCAACAGTTCTTGTAGCATTTCTTTACCATTGCTAACGGGATTGACAATTTTTTTTTTTTTATCTTTTGGGTTTCTTACATCTCCTATCTGTCACAAAATGTCACGGGTAGAGCGTACTGGTCGTACATAGCTCTTGTAAGTTATCGGTTACACCCAAATATATTGTTCGAGTTGAAACAATTTCACAATAGTCATGATCTATTCATGTAACACGTAAAAGTGTGCACATTTTAAGTGGCCACCAGAGAGGCCGTGTCATAAGTTTAGTTTTGTGCTAATGCATGTAAACGTATAGGTATATTTTCCTTAAACGGCAAAATTGTATAAGGGGCCTCTCGTGTAGATTCAATACTGTAGATTTAGCCACGTTTGTCACGGACTGAACGGGGGAAATAATGATTTGGGCGCAATGTTTGCAATAAAACCCATTGTCTTCTAGCTCTCGCCGGGATCATCGATAGTACTTTGTTGGAACAGAGATTGGACGGCAAAATTCATAGGCAACATGTGGTTAGTAGTTTTATTAAACTTTTATCGTACATTTGTATTCAGTGGGCGGCGCAATCTTGTTTGGCGGTTACGACATCCGGTTAGCATTGATGTTTCTCAAGCATAACTTTAGACTAGCATATGATTTTGAAGTTACTTTATTAGATGTAATTATTGTAATTGATCATTAATTGTAAAACAATATTAATTTGATAACAGTGGATAATAGGTGCATTAGTTAACGTTGGCGTATAACCCAGTGATTGTAATACACGATTGTTAACATTAGTTAACAATGAGATGAGTGACAAGAACAAATGCGTGCATGCATAACTCAGTGAGTGTAATATACGAGTAATTTGATCATGTTTATATTACATGTATTAGGGGCATTGATTAACAGCGACGTACATAGCGTATACATGGCGTTGTAGAATATGTATACATTGCTACTCATCATTAGTACAGCTTACATATATTGATTGAATAATGATTTGTTTGGGTAATGATAATTATGCAAGATTGTTATGTTTGTCAACCGACATCTAAAACGTATGTATAATTACAGCCTAAGCCATCCAGGGTTGGATATTAGCCATCCAGGTGTGGATCTAAGCCATCCAGGATATAAGCCATCCAGGGTTGGAGTAAGCCATCTAGGTTTGGATATCCAGGAGTGGAGCTAAGCTTCCACGATTAACGTTACAAGCGGTGGAGACGGTCCCCGTACCTGCGCAGCCAGGTTTTACTAACGACAACCCCCGGGACACAAGGTGGGCCCGTTACCAATCCTCACTGGAGGAATATCACTCACAATCTCAGTGGAGGTTAACTATCATTGCATCGCGTCATCAACCCTTACAGAAGGCATTTGATGACAATCATCCATTGAATTCGCGCATCATCATCTTCATGAGCTCTCGCGCATCACAGTTATCGCGCTAGATCAACATTGTTATAGATTTAACAACACTTTAGTGTCTTAGACATTCAGTATTTATAACAATACTAAGAACGGCTTTAACGTTCATGAGAACATTCTTTTCATAGTTCATTTGTGTATTCGCTTGTTTTTTAGATAATTGTATATATATTAAACATATTTTAAAAGTTGCATTAAACTTATGTAAATGCATTCACCGTCATTGATTCTTTCCTGAGTTAGCCCATCCACTAAGGTCATCCTGTGACAACTGGTGTCAGAAGTGGGATTTTGGGCGACCACGGAGGGAAAGAATCAATAAGTTATCTTTATTATGATATACTAAATCTCTACTTATTATTTTAGAATTGTGTACCACCCTCTGATCCATCAAGGCGACTGTCGACGATCACGGCCACAGCTTGGAAGACAAGTCAAGACACGACAAGGGTAGGGTGAGTCCAAACTGTTGTTTTGTCCGTTCTTTCCTTGGCGCGAGGTCGCAGTAGGCTACACGAGTGGGTCTGAGGCACTTTTGCTCAATAATTTGGGTGTTTGTTTTACCTCCCTTGATATACACATAGTATCCAATTAGGTTGGCGAACAAGACGTTCTACTCATGTTGTGGCACTCGAGTATACTTATATTGATGGGAGAAGTAAATATACATGTACATGTTATACACATTTCGATGATTGTTTAAGATTTATGTCCAATATCAAATTAAGATATTTTATGTAGTGTATATGTTTTGTGGAAGCTAGATACTATCTATACATAACCGTTAGTAGTTAGCGCTAGTACAAATGTGTATGTAACTTGTCCTATGATGATGCCCAGGTATTTACTGAGGACACAGTGACTTACCATTAGTAGTTAGTTGAGTAGAATTATTAGTGACTTGTGTATTGTTATTATTGTAGTGTGTAGTTCACAATGTCTATAACCATGACGTCCATAAAGGATCTTACGGAAATGGGTAAGGTGTTAGGTTATGCTGGAGAGGAGCTTAGAACCTTTGTTAAAGACGAACAGGCTAGGGAAAGGGAATTTAGACTTAAGGAAAGAGAATTAGCAAAGCAGGAAAGAGATGAAGGAAGTAGACTAGTTAAAGATAAGCTAGAATTAGAAAGTAGATTAGCTAAAGAGAAGCTAGATGCTGATAAAGAGAAGCTAGAATTAGAAAGTAGATTGGCTAAAGAGAAGCGAGATGAAGAAAGTAGACTAGCCACAGAAAAGTTAGAATTAGAAGGTAGGTTAGCTAAAGAGAAGCGAGATGATGAAAGTAGATTAGTAAGGGAGAAGCAAGAGTTAGAACATGAGAGGTTCGAAACAGATGGTAGACTAGCTACATGTAAGGCTAAGACAACGATGGAGAGGGAGAAATCAGAGTTTGAGCATAAGTTAGCTTTAGAGTTGGAAGCAGCTAAGACACATAGTAAGGAAAGTAAAACTGAAGGGAAAGATAGTTATTCTGGGAAGTTAAAAGGTTCGAAGTTACCATACTTTGATGCTGACAAAGATAACATGGACAGTTACTTGTTACGGTTCGAACGTTATGCTGAGTTACAGGAATGGACCAAAGATAAGTGGGCAGTTCATTTAAGTGCGTTATTGAGAGGCAAGGCCTTAGATGTATTTTCTAGATTACCTAGTGTAGATGCTCTTGACTATGACAAGTTAAAGAATGTTCTTTTAAAGAGATTTGAGTTAACTGAAGAAGGTTTTATAAAGCGGTTTAGAGCTTGTCTGCCTGAGAAAGGCGAGTCATTTATTCAGTTTAGTAGTAGGTCTAGAAATTACTTAGATAGGTGGTTAGAGTTAGGGAAGGTAGCGCAGACTTATCAGGGCCTCATAGACTTCTTGTTGCGGGACCAGCTATTCAATGTTTGTAGTAGAGATCTGTTCTTATTTCTGAAAGAAAGAAAATTAGCTAGTGTAGGAGAAATGGCAACACAAGCAGATCAGTTTGCCGAGGCTAGAGGTGGAGCTCATAATGTAGTGTCGAAAGACAGAACTTTTAGAGATAGGCAAGGGGACGATCATAACCAGAAAGGCCAGAGTGGAAACTATAGAGGTGGAGGTAGTTCGATGGGTTCTAGAGGAGGTAGCAATAGTGGTAACATAGGTAGACCTTTTATTCGTTGTTGTCACTGTAATGGGAATCATGCTTCACATGAGTGTAGGAAAGCGGTGAAAGTGTCCGCTGTCGTAGACAATTTTAGTGAAAATAGTAGAGTGGACAACAATGTAGGGAGTCAGAACCAAGGTTTTAACAACCCATGGAATTTCGGTAGAAGTAGAGGTGGTCAAAACCGAGGTAGAGGTAGAGGCAGAGGTAGTAATAGTCCGGTTATTAAAACCGAGAGTAGTAGCTGTTGTGTTAAAGCGGATGGTGTAATGGCGAAGATCGGAACATGTCTCTTTCCGTATACAAATCTTCCAACGGCAGATGGTAGAGTGAATGGCACGGACGTAATTGTAATGAGGGATACAGGTTGTACAGGTTAGGTAGTTAGGCGTAGTTTAGTTACGGATGACCAGTTGGTAGGTAAACAGTCACCGTGTATGTTGTTAAATAAGTCGGTAGAGCACGTGCCAATAGCGAGAATAGATGTAGATACACCTTTCTTTAAAGGGACTACAGAGGCACTATGTATGGATGACCCGATGTATGATTTAACGATAGGGAACATAGAAGGTTCAGCACTTCCGGTAATGTCCGATTTTAGAAGTAGCATAAGTAATGCCGTAGAGACTAGAGCGCAGGTTCAGAAGCAAGCTCAGGCTTATAGAAAATTAAAGGTTCCTGCAGCCGTAGGAGACATATCTAAAGTGGAGTTTATAGAAGCACAAACTCAAGACGAGTCATTAGGTCCTTGTAAGGTGAAGGCCAAGGATGGTGTAGTGAAGAAGTGTAAAGGGTCCGGTAGTTGTAAGTTTGTACATAAGAATTGGTTATTGTACAGAGAATTTGAAGATAGTGGTAGTAGACAGTTTCACCAATTAGTGGTACCTACCCAGTATAGAACGACAGTGCTTAAGGTAGCTCATGAGTCGATTATGGGAGGTCATTTAGGCGTAAAGAAAACGTCAGATAGAGTATTGGCAGAATTTTATTGGCCAGGCGTTAGTGGAGATGTAACTAGGTATTGTAGGTCCTGCGATGTATGCCAAAGAACAGTACAAAAAGGTCGAGTGACCAAAGTACATTTAGGTCAGATGCCACTGATAGATACACCATTTAAGCGGGTAGCCGTAGACATAGTTGGACCAATTTTCCCAGTGTCGGATAGGAAAAATAGGTACATTTTAACCATGGTAGACTATGGAGGCAGTAGCATTGCCCTCAATTGAAACTGAGAGAGTAGCTGAGGCATTAGTTGATATGTTCAGTAGGCTAGGTGTACCAGAGGAAATGCTGACTGATTGTGGGTCACAGTTTACGTCAGAACTTATGGCTGAAGTAAGCAGGTTATTGTCTTTGATTCAAATCATGACAACACCATATCACCCTATTTGTAACGGGTTAGTCGAACGATTTAACGGGACGTTAAAGCAAATGTTACGGCGTATGTGTACCGAGAGACCCAAAGATTGAGACAAGTATCTCAATGCTTTATTGTTTGCATTTAGAGAGGTTCCACAAGAGAGTTTAGGATTTTCTCCGGTTGAGTTATTGTACGGTAGGTCAGTTAGAGGTCCCATGAGGATTCTTAGAGAGATGTGGGCAGGTGAAGTAGATAGTGATGAGGTTAAGACTACATATCAGTATGTTTTAGATCTGAAGGAGAAACTAGAGGAGACTTGTAAGATAGCTCAAAGTCAGTTAGTTAAGGCAAGTACCAAGTATAAACGGTACTATGACCAGAAAGCTAGAGCTAGGAAGTTTAAGATAGATGACCAGGTGTTACTGTTACTCCCGACCGACAATAACAAGTTGTTATTACAATGGAAAGGTCCGTTTTACGTTAGAGGGATAGTGAACACTATGGATTACCGTATCGAGATAAACGGAAAGTTAAAGACCTTTCATGCGAATATGCTGAAAGAGTATATCAGTAGAACCGATAATGTGCAACACGGGGTGTTAAGCGTAGTTAATGTTGCAGTTATTGAGGATAGTGAGGAAGACAGTAGTGAGAACACTAGTCCCATGTATTTTCCCACTAGTGTAGGTAGGGAGAGAGCAACCGATGTAGACATATCGGGCATGCTTAGTGTAGAGCAGCAACGAGAGATGGGTAGTTTACTCTCGGAGTTCAGTGATGTCTTGTCCGAAAACCCGGGGCAGACAGATGGAGTGCAACATGATATTGTACTCACATCAGGGGAACCAATTAGAATTAAGGGGTATCCCATTCCATTTCACTCCCGATCAATTGTTGATGAGGAGGTGAAAGACATGTTGAAATTGGGTGTCATCGAACCATCAAACGCCCCATTTTCATCCCCAGTCGTACTTATTAAGAAGAAAGATGGGTCAATTCGATTCTGCATCGATTTTAGGCAGCTCAATAAACGTACCATCTTTGATGCAGAGCCAATGCCTAATATTGAGGAGGTATTCTCTAAACTTGCGGGATATTCGTATTTCTCCAAGTTAGACCTCAGTAAAGGTTATTGGCAAGTCCCACTTTCAGACCGAGCTAAAGAGATGACCTCCTTCGAAACTTCGCAAGGACTTTTTAAGTTCAAGGTCATGCCCTTTGGTCTCGTAAACGCCCCAGCAACATTCTGTAGGTTAATGAGGAAAGTCCTGAAGGATTTGTCCAACACAGACAGTTTTGTAGATGACATCCTGGTGTTTACAACAACATTTGAAGACCATATTAAGGCTCTACGTAATCTGTTGGAACGGCTACGCCGGTTTAAACTGACTGCAAAACCTAGCAAGTGTCACATAGGTTACGCAGATATAGAGTGTCTGGGTCATGTTGTCGGGAGGGACCAGAAATTGAAACCCAACCCCGACAAGGTTAAGGCAATTCAGGAAGCACCAAGACCCGAGACAAAGAAACAAGTTAGGTCATTTTTAGGGTTAGCGGGGTTTTACAGGAAGTTTATTCCAAACTTTTCGGCTATAGCTGCACCTTTGTCAGACTTGACAAAGAAAGGTCAACCCAATAGGATAACTTGGGGGGCAAGCCAGGAGCGAGCTTTTGTCTCTTTAAAGGGGAGTCTGGTCAAAACCCCAATACTAAAATTACCTGAACTTGACCAGGAGTTTATCCTCAGAACGGATGCCTCCGATATCGGGGTGGGTGCAGTCTGGTCAAAACCCCAATACTTAAATTACCTGAACTTGACCAGGAGTTTATCCTCAGAACGGATGCCTCCGATATCGGGGTGGGTGCAGTCCTACTGCAAGAGCAAGATGGGTGTAGTCTCCCCGTGGCTTACGCAAGTCGGAAACTATTACCCCGGGAATGTAACTACTCTGTTATCGAAAGGGAGTGTCTTGCAGTAGTGTGGGGTGTCAGTAAATTCCACCGATATGTTTTTGGTAAGGAATTTGTCTTGGAGACTGACCACCAACCGTTAGCTTATATGAATAAAGCAAAGGTAGCTAACAGTAGGTTAATGAGGTGGGCACTGACTCTGCAGCCTTACCGGATGAAAATTAAAGCGATCCGAGGAAAGGACAATATTGGGGCAGACTATTTAAGTCGCCGCACATAATGACCGGTTTAATACAATAGTGTATTGCAGTGTATTGTACAATAGTAGTATATGTTACGACAGGGTAGTGTACAATTGTAGAATAGTGTTGAAATTGTAATTACATATTATAGTTATGTTATAACAGCCTGTCTGACCACAGATAATGGCACTGTGGGGATATTTAGGATATTTTTGTTTGTGCAAACTAGTATCGTACTTCTTTGAATCTTCCATCTTCGAAATTGATTTGCGCGTCTTGTATTATATATAGATAAATATTTAAAGGTTGATCTGCATCTGCTTTTTTATTTATTAGTATCGTTATGCCCTCACTGCCGTTTTCTATTTTTCTTCCACTGCCATATAATAAATTGTCATCACATGTTCTAAGGTCAAGCCACAAAGCATATGATTTTGTCAGATAAGTGTCAAGAGAAGCATTGGTAAAGTTTAAGTCCCTCGCTACTATTTCTGTCTCTTTGTTTCTTTTTGATGTCAAGGCAAAATATTTGTTGATTTCATCCCAATGTTGATATGCCTTCATGCCCTGACTATACAACTGATTTGGTACACCCTCTATTGTCATGTCAACCTTTTCAATCTTTGGGTTGTAAAAGGATTCCGTGCTTGTTCTTTCTGGGTCTTCAAACAGCATTAAAATACCTTTCATGCTTTGTGCTGGTACATTAATGTTGATATTCCAAAGGGTATCAGATTGTTTTACTATTATTTTTCTATGTCGCAAGATACGATCATACATAAATACTATCAAATACTATATTGATTTGCTGTCTTATTTGTCTGGCTAATTCAACATCACTAACCATATCAAATGCCAAGCAGATATTTTTTTATTGCATAAGATGCATCAGCATCATTGCTCTTGATAACTTTGTTATAATCGTTAAACGTTAATTCATAGTCTAGCCTATCACCAAGCCCCGCTTGATAAAATGGCATATGACTTTCTAACATTTCAAAGTCCAGTGGAATACAAAATCTATTTCCATAAGCTGCTGCTACAGCTTCATCCTTGGCGTCTGAGGAAGCATCTCCCGCGCCAACTCTATGTTTTAGCATGTTTGCTTTACCAACACCTTGGTAAGCTATGTTTACTCGTTCGGTAGGACTTTTCCATAAATCTACATAACTGTGATATATATCACTGTCATCTATTGACCTGACTTCAATGCCACTTATTCTTATTGTCATTATTTTACAATTGTTCTACCCAGATTCTGGTATAGAGTAGCGTTGGCGTCTGTTCTGCTTTTAGGTTCTATTTCAAAGGCAAGACGAGCAGTACGTGGAACTATCACATCATTAGTACTTAGATTTGGAAATCTTACAAGCAGTTGCTGGTTTTGGTCTATTGTTGATGGATTATTAGTTATTACTACACTTGTGCGGATGCCCTTGGCACCATGAGGTTCTCTTCGTTTTCTGTGAGGGTTGAGTTTGTTTGCGTAAGCTGACATTGTTTTTTATTTTTTGAATACATTTTTTAAATTAAATAAAATAAACAATGGCTGAGGGTGGATATGACAATCCTATGTTTGATAGAGATGATTATGATGAATATTATGATGATGATTTACCAATGATGCCTTATGAGCCTGTTCTAAGAAGTCTTCTTAATGAAAGCGATCATCTTGCTGACCTTGGAGGGAGGCTGAAAAAATCCCCACTGAAGCACACAAGAAACATCTTGTAAAATCCTTTTATGATGAAATAGGAAAACGATATAAGATGGCACCGGACAAAATGGATTATGACCAGTTTAAAGTATCAGATGATGGTAAAACATTATACTGGTGGTTGTTTGGTGATAAAGAAATAAGAATAACTGCCAGGCAAGGTACTTTTACATTTCTTGCACTTGGTTCTTTGGTAAATGAATATAACAAGGTTATCGGCTCTGGGGGAACAAAGGCGGTAAGACAATTTTTGAATTTGCCGGAGTATGACAGTAAAACAAAATTATCGCAAAATGCTCGACAAGCATTGGAGAGCACAAGAAACGATTTACTAGATAATGTGGATGCTATTCCATTACAAGATATTTCACATATTATGGATAACATAGAGACATCAATGGATAACATAGAGACATCATTTTATGACTGGGATGTGATAGAGCGTCCTGATGTTTCAACACAAACAAATATAGACAAGCGTGAAATGGATGGAATAGTAAAAGCGATGACAACTGTCAAGGAAGAACTCACCAATAACTTGGCAAAACTCACACAACTTGATAAAGACATATCAAGAGAAAAATAAAAGTTAGAACAAGCTAAGACTGACGATGATAAATTCCAAATAAAAAGAATTAGCGATCGCATCAAAGACCTTGAAGTTGAAAGAGGTGCAAGGATGGATCTTATCAATGAGAACAGAGAAGCTTTTCGTAACCAAGTAAGCAGAATAAAAGAAACAATAAACAAAATGTTAAACGAGGATACAACTCTTGGTGAGAGGATCAAACCCGTTTTTAGAGAGCAAGGTATTACTATTGTTAGTATATTGACTGCATTTGGTATGATTATTGGGGTGATGATTAATTCTATTATTCCCACATCAAGTGCTGCGCCAACTCCAACTCCAACTCCAAAACCTGATCCATCAAGTGTAAAAGACTGGATAAAAAAACAACTACTTAATCTTGGTAAACGTCTTGCCAACCTAGCTGGTAAAGCTGCTGCAGCACTTCCAGGAGTTATTGGTGCAATAGTATCATGGCTTTTATCTGCAACAGGTAATGTTATTAATTGGCTTGGTAACAATCTATGGGCTTTGCTTATGTTTGTTTCAGGGTTGTTGTATGTGGCAGCCAAAGAGTGGTTTAGTAAATCTCGTAAATAAGTAATGCAGCAAAACCTATTACTATAGTACCAATAAATATAGTTGTTTTGTTATCTTCGTGTTCAATCGCTATTTTTTGTATTTCTGGTGGGTTATGCTCCACAGTTTTATGTATTGATTTATCAAAGTCAGAATGTTCCGGTAAAAATTTCTTTGTTGTGTGCCTTGAAAAGGTTGAAAACTTTTTGGTGGTACTGGTTTTATATTTACATCATTATTCAATCCTAATGCTTGTGCATCGGTTGCTATTACAATTTCATTATTGTAGTCTTGTATTAATCCGATTCTTAATTCCATGTCACTCGGAGACATGTACAATCCACTTCCATAGACAAAAATTACTTTACTTCTTGCATATTTTAGGGTGGTTTCATATCTTGAAATTTGACTGGACAAGTCAATGGGGCTATTTATTGCGTCCTCTACATTTGCTAAAAAATGTTTTTGTGCATCAAATGCCGTTCCAGTTCCAAGCATATCTGTTCTTGTTTGTGATTGTGAGCCAAGAATTGCCCGGCAGTATGTTCTTATGCTGTCATTGATTCTTTCTACTCCTGCTCTTGTGAAACCAGATGAACTATCTAGTATAAAAGTAGACCAACTATTGTCAGCCTCAGATCCTTGTGCAATGTAATCAATGTGATATGTTTTATCACTCTCATAAACTGTAAAACTCATCGTTTTGTTATCGTATACAGTATTTATCAAAGGATGATAACCAATATTTGTCCAGTAATTATAAATTGTTCCTAGACCATCATCATAGCTTTGTTTTTGTCTCCAGTCTGAATTTAAGTCAACATTAAACTCCTTGCATATTCTCTCGTATGCGTTTCGGTTATATGTGTTATTAAACGCATTCCAATTTGAGTCTTGCGGCATTGCTACACTCATCTCAAATAATATTCTTCTGACTTGGTAATAGACATGAAATCGAAATAACGAACCAACCAAAGCATCAGCTTTTAGATGGTTGTTAAAATCAATGCCACATCCAGTTGTCGCACACCAAATAGCAAAATTCAACTGATTCTGCCAAAATGACATCCAATCTGTTCCCCAGCTTTGGACTATAGCATCTGATTTGACGTATGGGAGTTTGTATATTTCAAAGACATTGGGAAATGATGCTTTAAAGTCTTTACCGTTGGATGTAATGACTATGTTTTGATTTATTATATCTATCACTGTTATGCTGAAGGTACTTGAATAGTGAGCATCTGGGCTATATTTGAATTCTTTAGAAATCATTTTTATTTGTATTTTTATATATATATTAAAAAAAAATGTTTCATACAATTTCAAACATAGACAATTCTATTAACTTACAACAGTATATCGATAATAGAAATGGAGATAAGCGCGTTGGATTAAAGAGTTTTACATACACTATCGGTTGGTATAATATTAATCATGAAACCATAAAGACAAGAAACCCAGATAAAAAAGAACATTTAGCAGGTGGTCTCTATAACTTTCAAGACTTGGCAGAAATGTTTAAATTGCTAAATGAAAATATTATCCTGGACAGTATTGTCCAAATTGGCTTCAGCATTATAAATACGCCAATAGAGACACGATTATCAAGCGGTCTTTCAAAAATGCTGGGATTCAATGACAGAAAATGGTTGACAGATACTAATTTGGGAGATTACCCAATTGATTTAGGTCCTTATAAACAGCTATATGTTCATTTGAAACAAGTTAATACGAGTAGTAATTATTTCAATGGTACACCAAGCACTATTATAGGGGTTGTACCTGTAGTAAATAAGCAGTATGGAGATATTGTATATACACATTTTTATCCTGAATATCACTGTCTTACAAATGATGCAATTACTGAATTGACAATAGAAGTCAGAGATGAGTATGGCAACAAAATAGATAATCAAGGTTTGCCTATGAGTTGTGTTTTAGAATTTATTTAAAAAATATATTTTTTATAAAAAAACAAACAATGAGTATATTTGGATCACCGAGCCCTAAAAAAACAGAAGACTTAGAGGCTTTACCCAATCATGTTCTAGATTTACATAGGCGAGTTGTGCCTATTGTTAACCATTTCAACCTTTTGAAAGATAGAGTTGATAATCTTAAATATGGAATTATAACAATATTTGCAGAGGCTAAGGGTCCACTTGTATTGAATAGAATACTCTCATTTGGTAACGGTGGAGCAGAAACAAATGTGGGGCTTGTAATGACACGCCGTGGACGGATTATGGGAATAGGTTTAGCAAGTGACCGATTAGTTGGTGACGTAACTGTCATAGTTTCTGTCAATGGTGTTGAACAACCAAATTATGGCATAACGCTTCACAACATCCCACGCAATCATGATAACTTTGATAGTCCTTTAGAAATTGGTGCTGGTTCTGTTATTAGCTTTGTATGCAAGACTGCCAACGCTACCGCTATAAATACGGTGGTGTCATTTTTAATTGAATTAATTTAATTTTTTATTTTAATAATAAAAAAATGAAGCAACCAACAGCACCAAGTATATATCCTGAGTTGCCAGTGGAAGACGGACAAAATTATAGATTACAAAAGATTTCTGAGATTGAAAAAAAGTTAATTACAGAGCGAGACACACGCAAGTCTCTTTATAAAAAAATATAAACGTGGTATTAATATCACAGATGGAATTGACACTACCTTGATATCTGCTGGTGTTATTATGGCCGGGATTGGATTTGTTGTTACAGTCTTGTTACCTTTAGAAATAGCAGCAATAATATGTGGAGCTACAGGTGTTTGTATTAATTTTATCAGACGCAAGCTTAATGCAAAAGCTCAAAAAAATCATGAAATAAAAACTTTAGCAGAGTCTAAGTTAAATAGTATAAAGCAGTTAATATCAAAAGCGTTAAGTGATGCACAGATATCAGAACAAGAGTTCAAGATGGTTCTGGATGAACTAGAGAGATACTATAATTTAAAAACAGGACATCAAACAAAAGAAACTTGAAATTAGTGAAGTTCAAAAAAAAGAACTAGTAGAGCAGGGAAGAAAGGAAGCAATGGCAACCTTACAAAAAAGTCTAAAAAGTGTGTGATGAATTGTTTTAGTAATGTGTATGAGTATGATCCACCACCTTTGTATTCAAGGTCGGAAAATTGTTAATTTGAATGTAATTTTGATAACTATAAAGAAAAAAATAAACTTGCAATCATCACTACCCCTATTCTAAAAGGTTTACTTTCTGTACAACTAGGAATTCAGAAATTAAAAAAAAAAAACTTGAGTAAGTAGGTACCATTTTGAATTTTCATATTTGAGGTTTTTTATTTCTCTGTACATACTTGTTTTTCAGATTTTAAAAAATCAAACTTGAGTAAGTAGGTACCATTTCATATTTCGAAGAGGTTAAAAAAAAAATTACAGCAGAACCCCCAAAATACATATATATCTGGGAAATTATCGTAAACTTCGAAGGCTACGTTATCCATAAACCATTTGAAACTTTTACAGTTATGATCTTTTTTAAATTGTTTCGATATATCCCCCACCGGGTACTCCCTGACACTGGGCTTTCTCGTGTAAAAATATTCCTTAAACTCATTATCTAGCCATACCTCCACCACTCTCATATAATTCTGAAAGAAGAAGCAGTAAACATGAGTCTCATATAATTCTGAAAGAAGAAACAGCAAATATGACACTTGTCACGTGATCGTACGATACACGAGACCGCCGTGTTTAAGTCTATCTGACGGACAAGGTTAAGCGAGTGTATTGCCCAAAAAAACACACCGAAGAAACTCAGTGGAACGATATGACTTGAACCAGGTCCTTCACATTTTATCATGCTATCAAATGAACCATGCCTGCCGTGCAAAATAATTTGGTTTGCACGGAGGTAAATACAGAACCATACATGGACGCCTGAAATGCCACATCCCCTAACGGTGATTCAGACCAACACTTGATAACAGAAGTTATTGAAAATAACACCTGAATATAACGCAGCAGTGGCATGTTGATGGTATCATACTATGCTTCTTGGTATTTTTGTCTACATTTAAAAGGGAAATCTAGGTTTTATAACTAGGCTATTTAAAATAAATGTACTTACTAATGACATAACTGGTATTTTGACATCTATTTTCCTAAAGCCATAAGGCATATGATTTCTGTATACATGGCCCAACCTGGAACACGGCACCCACTTTATACTGCCCCCTCACTGCCATATCTGTAAACAAAATATCAAAGAGCTGATATGAACACGAAATATATGGTTTCAGTAAACCATGGCCCACCCTTAAGCACAGCACCGACCCTATACTGCCCCCACACTGCCATATCTGTAAACAAAATATCCGAGCTGATATGAACATGAAATAAACGGTTTCAGTAAAGAAGGCCCACTCTGTACGACAGCACCCACTTTATACTGCCTCCAGACTGCCAAATCTGCCATATGTGTCAGTGTATCACGCGCATGCGCAGATACCGCGCACCGCCCGACTTTGGGACCAAGATCCTGGAGATAACATGTTTTGTTTGTACCGTAAATCGCACATGTAAACTTTTGTTTTTAGAACAGTAAATCGTCATATTGAAGCCTTGGCCGAAGGGCAATTGTAAAATGAAATATGATTGGCTAAAAATGAGCTGCATGTTAGACTGTGTTTGTGTTATTATACTCAGTTTCAATAAAACATTACCATATACCCCGTGTTTCTTATGTTCTCAACACCGACTCAAATTCCTTATCATCGACGCAAACAATCAATGAAAATTAAACAAACTTATAACATTACATTCAAATTATCAATAGAATGAAATTAACAGTTTTGTATTCAAGTTATACCAATTAGCTTTTATAGTACCATTGAATAAACATTCAGTAAACCAGTCTTCAATTTAATCCGGAAATCTCCCTAGCCTCGTTTTTTGTACACATTTTCAATTCACAATGCACAACGATATTAGATACTATATCTGAAGCTGTAGACAGGTGTTAATGATCAATTTGAATTAGAATGATGTTTTTACATCATTTTTGTGCATGTTTTGTGGTATAGGCAGAAATTGTCACTCCACACTGCACAACGATATTAAATACTATATCTGATGCAGTAGACAGGTGTTAATGATTCCTTTTAGAAATCAATTTGAATTTGAATGACGGTTTTACATCATTTTTAGCACATGTTTTTTGTGGCATAGACAGACCGCCTTCCCCTCCCCCACCCCTCACACACACCCATATTTTTTTGGGCAGAACCAGTACTGTATACCTCCCTCTATCCATTAGAATTGAGACTTTCTCACTTGATGAGTCGAGCTCACAGTGGGACTCGAACCTGCAGTGGTGAGAGGTGAGAACGTTTTAGACTCAGCATTTTTAAATTAACTATGAGTTGGTAACTCTTAATTTGATGCTCCTGTCTTGGGGTTTAGCCTGGCTGGTTAAAGCATTTATACTGTGTCTATACAGTTTAAATTCTCAAAACATGTAAGTTATATATGTATCTCATTGTCAATAGGTTTAGATACGGTGTACACATGATGTCAATTTTGATTGTTGTTGGCGGTATAGTTACTTTAATGTTTTAATCAATGAATGAATGATGTTTTACGGCACGTCGACACATAAATAGGTCATATTGTGTTCCAACCATATAGTTTTTATGTTGTAGTGGATCCGTAACATTAATATAACACTTGTAAATCATTGGTCTTTGTTAATGTCATCCGTGCAACAGATTTTATTGATAAAAAAACTATTTTTATAACATTTTATCATTGAAGACTTGAATGAACGGAATCTACATCATATACCTTTGAGTAACTATTACTAAAATCACAAAAAAATATTGCCGACACTTTCATCAACAGTGAGAACTTCGTCTCTGACTCCCAAATGTGATCCTAAACTTCATGACAGGGACCTGGGAGTTGTTTGTAACACATCATCATGGTGACAATAACCTTATTAAATATAGGCACTTGATTTTTGACTGGTGTGACCTTGACCTTTACGACCTTGAAGTTGACACATATCTTTTGTAAAGTATCATCAATCCCTCATCCGGTTCAAGTTATAGTAGGGACACGGAACACAAGATGGATGAAGAATGAACGGACAAAGCCTCGACTAAATGATATACTAAAATTTGCCAATGAGCATTAGAAAACATAAAACAAATTGCACTCACTTTAAAAGATAGTTCGAAGTTTTCTCCAACCCATATTTTCAATCCTTCATCATATGTTCCCATTTCAAAGAAGTATTTCTGTCCATGGCAAATAGGCCACCGGCGTGTGTGGGAGATCTAGCGGAGCAACAATTAAATCATTAAATAACAGCAAATTGTTTCAAAAACAATCACAAATGTCAGTGTACGGAACTGGCATACAGAAAAATACTGGCTCTACAATGTTATGTTTGGATACCTTTGGTTTATATGGTGTGCTTCTGTTACGTTTGGATACCTTTGGTTTATATGGTGTGTTTCATCCATCCTTATTATATGTCGCAGTAAATTGCATAAATAATAGCAAAATATTGCCAATTTAAGGATTTGTTACACCTTTCTAATACATGCAAGCATTTTTAGATAATTAAAGGGACAAATGGCAATCTTGATTTATTTTTTACATAACTTTATATTTACAAATACTCATTTTCAGGTTCAATGGAAATTGTTTTGCATTGCATAATTGTTGTTTATATTGAACTAATACCATTATGGCAGCATGGTTACTGCAATTCCCATTGTATTTGCACAGATGTAAATCATTTATATGAAAATAACACCTGTCAGAATAAATTATGTACTCTAACTACCAGTTATCGCAAGTTAGAGTATGGCAGGTGCATGAATTTGACATGCTACAAAACTAGAGTATAGTCATCTTGATGTTTAAATCAACCAACTCGACGATACCATACTCTGTCTATTACCTAGGGCAGAACAAATGGAGAAAAAATGAAATGACCATTGTATTGCCAGTTATTTAATTATAATTTTATTTTGCAAGCAGGTTTAAATGGCAATTTGTACTTGATTAACAAATGAAGTGAAAACTAAATACTTCAAGTTTGCCACGCGTTCCTTGTAAGTTATACGTGTTACAACACCCTTAAAGTTCGCAATATGAGCCAGAAATAATGTTGTTATTGTGTATTTAATTTTGTAGTAATCAATAAATTCCAAGTTCACTAATTTTCAATCACAAAATTAACAGCATCTATTATTTCTAAATTTCACTGATTAAACCCGTTATTTAACTTAGAACTGTCCCCTAAGGAGCCAACTAATATACCCCAACACTATCTCTATTGGCATACGGCCAAGAAAAAGTGACACTAACACGCCCTTGTCAAAAATCTACCTAATACGTACATTTTACAAAGCTAAGAATGTTTTAAAAGCTAAGTCGTACTGACCTCAAACCAAGTCTTCCTTTTACCAAGAATAAGGCACGAGTTTATTCAGTGTAACCGGTTAACAGACCAAAATTGCAGTTTCATAAGCATGGGTTTTTAACTTTAGTAGGTATTTTGTGCATGTGTCAATATCAGGGAACGGTGACCTTGACCTTTAAAAAAGGCCTGAGTACTTATGAAGTTTTATAAGCCTAGATGTTATACTTCAGGGGTTATCACGCTCCATGCACATATACAGTGTACACATCCATTTTGCCATCAAGGGAGATAATTTATTTTCATAAAGGGAGAGGATATAGTTTCCACCAAGTGAGGGAAAATATTATACATCAAGGGAGGTAATTACTTTTTCATCAAATGTGATAATGATGAGCCTGATCCAAAGCAACAGGGTCACCAAAAGCAATGAAGTTTCATGAGCCTGGCATTATATTTTGGCAGTTATCACGTGGAATGTGTATAGGCATATCATGGGTCATGGTGAACTTTCTTTAAATCTACTGACCCCAAAAGCAATAGGCTTCCTTTCAATGCCAAGGGCAATGCACTCATAAAGTTTCATCACCTTAGGTGTTATGCTTCAGCAGCTACTGTGTGCAGAATGTTTATATACGTATCAGTTTGTGGTGACCTTGACCTAGCACCTACTGTCATACTATTAAAAAACAAGTCATAAAACCTGGCTCTATGATATTGTCAAATGATGCCAAATACATGCGTGAAGTTTCATTCCATTATCTGAAGTAGTTTCCGAGATACAAGCTTACATACAAAACCTGAACCCCTTTTTTCTAAGTGTGAAAGGGGCCATCATTTTGTTTAAAAAAAATATGAGTTATAGAACCTGGCTCTATGATGTTGTCTAATGATGCCGAATATATGTGTGAAATTTCAATTCATTAGGTAAAGTAGTTTCTAATCTTAAAAGGGGCACTTTTTCATGGGTAGGTAGGAAAAAAGACAACCAACAATTTGTTTATGGTCGGCCTAAATACATCAAACACAATACAATACAAAGGTAGTCAAAAATGCAAGTAAAAACACAGGTACAATACACAGGTACAATACACAGGTACAATACACTGGTAAAACAAAAACGATTAATACTGGTTTATGAGACAGGGTAAAAATTACACAAGTGGCCAACAAAAGTATAACTTCTTCTCTTAACGCTATTTTTCTGTTATATTTATAGAACAGGCACAGACTTGAAACCCGAATGGAAGAATTACCAGGCTTTTATTCGGCCTTTATTCACCAATATATATTATTGGTTTAAATATATTTTATTTCGAATTAACATGCAATAATAAATAGATTGGAAAGAAGTCGAAATGCCTCGAGTCATTTCCATGTAAAGTTACAAGGAAATATGTTTCTGAGTATAAAAAGCCTATTAGAAATATTATTTTCAACTACAACAAAATAGTTTCTGACCTTGATATAGTACATAATACTCCTAAGGAATGTGAATGCAGCAGGTCATGTCATCACTGGTAATTTTGATATTATTGATAAACGTTTTCGGCATTTGTTTTCGAAAGGTCCTAGATATAGATTACTTTCAACTATTGATTTTAATGCCTGTCGTGCCCAGATCGCCCACTCCATTGAAGAATTTAGTTTAGTATCAAATGGTGTCGTAGAGAACATGCGGACCCAAACTCACTTTCTACTTGGAAAAAGTCAATTCTGAAAATTATAGATACACGTATTAACTTTTATAATGCTAACCCCTCTTTACTTTCTACGAGACCTAGGTTTTCCTTTCGTAATTTAAAATTGGGAATTCAGGAATTTCATAATAAATTTGTTTTAGTTCCTGTAGATAAAGCAGCTAATAATCTAATTATTGTTTGACGCCTACATTGCGTCAATGTTTTATCTCTGGAACTCGGCAGCACCAATTCGTATACTCCAGTTAATTCTACTGAGGATGATGTTGTTTCCGCACATATCACTCGGTGCACTACTTTCAAGGCTGGTGTAAACGATAAGCAAAATAAACTGCCTACTATGTACTGGATTCCTAAATTACATAAAAATCCATATAAGGCTCGCTTTATTTCTAAATTCTAGTGCCTGCACCACAACAAACATCTCCAAACGTTAAACATATTGTCTTACTGCCGTTAAAGATCATGTTAAACTATATTGTGATAAAACTTATGAAAACTCTGGGATTAATTTATTTTGGTCTATAAAAAATTCAGGAGGCGTTTTTGATAAAATGTTCTATAAAGGTCAAGTTTCATCAATAAGCACTTATGACTTCTCTACACTATATACAACCTTGCCACAACACCTTATTAAAGACAAGCTAATTTCACTTATTCAAAAAACATTCGCTAGAGAAAATACTACATGTTTGGCATGTAATAATATAAAAGCGTTTTTTACTAACGGTAGTTTAGACAATTATACTATGTGGACTTGCTATGAAGTTTGTGAAGCACTCATCTTCCTATTAGATACTATTTTCGTCAGGTATGGAACCACTGTTTATAGACAAATTGTTGGTATCCCTATGAGTACGACCTGTGCACCACTTGTCGCAGATTTGGTCTTATTTTGCTATGAAAGGGATTTCATGTTGAGTCTTTCACCAGATACCCAGGCAGATGTTATTGAAGCCTTTAATGACACCTCTCGGTACCTGGATGACATATTGAACATTGACAACCCTTTCTTTCCAACTATGGTTAATTATATTTATCCTAAAGAACTTCAGCTTAACAAAGCTAATATATCTGATAATAACGCTTCTTTCTTGATTTAGATCTCTGGATTGAAAATGTTAAATAATTAGCAAAATCCATGACAAGAGAGATGATTTTAATTTTGCCATTGTTAATTATCCCCACTTGGATGGGGATGTTCCCCGAGCAACTTCTGCGACAAAGACTATCACAACCTGACTTCTATGGTGATGTGATTTATAAACTTCGTAAAATTCTTGATCATGATCACTTTCATACTATCTTTGTTAAACTTGTTAAACAGTTTATCGAAAGAGGTTATGACCCTATCATTTTGCAACGTACTGCATGCTTGGTGGTGGACCCTTTTACAGTTCACCACTATGCTTTCCTCTTTAATTGTACGATGACCGGACAGGCTGTGGACCCTATGATGACGCCTACTTAAAGCCCATTGGGACGGTAGCGTTTGAAGTTTGTCTATGATCTTTCTTGTCGTGCCCTTAATGGTTTATTTTCTTGTTGCTCTGGCCTCTGCCAAGTCATTGGGCACCTTCAGTGTGGCTTTCTAGGCTATTGTTTTTTGTATTATATTTACACGAGCATATTTGTGTTTTACTTATATTGCCTATTGATGCTGCTTTGTTGGTTAGAGATTAGATTATGGCGGGAATTTCTTTATTTACACTGTCCTGTTTTAATGGGATGACAGTAGGGTAAGTGTGAGGTTTGGTGCACCCTAAAACCGGTTTAAACCCCCAGTGGCCTACATTGCCACCGACCGTTTCAAGGCGGTAGCCGTATTGTCAACCATTTTGTGTTTGTGATGTCGTTTGCATTTAATATTGCTTTTGCCTTCTTGTTTGTCTGTTTGAATGTTTGTTTCTGTGTTTTGTGGTTGACTGTACTCCTTGAATGCTACTTTCCCTGTCCGATCTTTTTATATTTCTTTACACCGTCTACAATTTTAACGGCAATTATTGTTCTGAAATATGCATATAATTGTGAACAAAAACACATTAAAAGATGTTGAAAAAATAAAACAAACAAGAAATCGGTAGAACCGATGGATGCACCCCGAATAAAGGTACACATGTGAAATACAGACAAAAAATGTGGGAGGAGATGAGCCCACAAGCTTTATATTTTTTAAAAAATTGCAACAAGACCAGACCATCCTGACACTTTGCGCTACTAGACATCATATTGATTCTTCCTACCACGTTTCATCAAAATCAAAAATGGAGGCAGAGTTGAGTGGAAATGATTTACATTTGAAAACCTTCAAAGTCCTGCAAATCTGCCAAAAATCATTCAATCGGAACGTCTTGACGAAACGCACTACTAGACATCATACCGATACTTCCTATGAAGTTTATGAAAATAGGATGAAAAACGTAGGAGTTGAGCAGAAAAGCTTTAGATTCGAACAACTTTGAAGTCCGCCAAAAACCACTCAACTGGAACGTCCTGATAATATTTACTACTATACATCATATTGATACTTCCAATATACATGTAGCTTCATAAAAATCGGATGAGAAATATAGGAGGAATTGAGCGGAAGAAACTCTGTCAAATATCATTCAACCGGAACGTCCTGACAATATGCGCTACTAGACATCATACTGATGCTTTCTGTGAAGTTTCATGAAAATCGAATGAACAATGTAAGAGTTAAGCGGACAAGAAAGCGGGACAGACAGACATACATACATATGGAAGGAAATGATGGTCAACAATGATATTTCTGCCAAAGTACTCTTCATACCGAGTTTGATCCACAAAAGTGAACATATAACTCAACAAACTAACAGTGTAAGTGTTCGACCACGGAGCACGTTAATCATGTTTTCTACTTATGCCATTGTCTGTAAGACATACTCTGATAAATAAGTTATAATTGTGTTCATCCTCATTTAAACATAATACAATAGTTCTATAGTACTCTATTAGATTGTTTCTACAATTTTTAAAAAACAAATTCCTGTCAGGTCTGTTTCTAATAGCCGGCAGCTGTCTATATTCGCCGTCTGTTTTGAATTTCGAGTCAGCTGTAACTATTTTTATTTTTTCATTAGCACCAAAAACAGGAGATTGCATGTAATGAGACCCTATCCAAAGAAGCCCGCGGACCCCCTAACTACCTCTCTCACTTTGCTTGATCTCTAATCTGCTAATGGTAGCCGTCTGTCAACTCAAAGTAGCCACCTGTTTCAAAAATTAGAGACATCCCTGCATGTTATCTTTTTTTACATCCTTTAATGTTACAAATTTGTGAAATTGTACTAATCTTGTTACTGTGTTTATATTATAGTTGAAACATTTGTTTTTATATGATGCAAAACTTTATAGTTTCAGTCAATAAACTTCCGGATAAATGCACTGCACATCAACAAACTTAAACAATAATTTTAAAAGACTCTTTCACCAAACTTGAAGTCATTTCTAAAGTTCAAAAAGCTGCAAAAGAGAACCAACAAATAAATGTAAAGAATTCAACTATTATATTGATGAAATATCTCATGGTCTTCGTCAGCTGATCAGACTACTGGTGTGTGTCGTCACGTGACACAGGAAGTAAATAAGCACCAGCACTTACAATTCCCAAGGAATAAAATGTATAAACTAAAACTTAATTAACAAACAATAAGACAAACCACCTCTTCCTAAGCAACTGTTAACCTAATGTGTTACAGGTTACTAGAAAACTAAAACTTGAACAACAAGCATGAATAATTGCAGGGTAATCCATAGTCCCCCACCGCCCAGACAAACATGTTCCAGAAATTTTCTATGATGGAGGTCAAAGATCAAGGTCAAGGTCACAATGACATTATTTTGGTACGCGACACAACGCTATCCAAAGATGTATTCACATACCAAGTTTGGTGTCTCTAAGTGTTATAGTATTGAAAATACGGCCCGGGCAAGCATTTTCTATGACAGAGGTCACAGGTCAAGGTCACAGTGACCATATTTTGGTACGCGACACACCGCTATCCCAAGTTTGGTATCTCTAAGTGTTATGTATTGAAAATACGGTCCGGACAAGCATTTTCTATGACAGAGGTCACAGGTCAAGGTCAAGGTCAAGGTCAAGGTCAAGGTCACAATGACCTTATTTTGGTACGCGACACACCGCTATCCCAAGATGTATTCACATACCAAGTTTGGTATCTCTAAGTGTTATAGTATTGAAAATACGGTCCGGACAATCATTTTCTATGACAGAGGTCACAGGTCAATGTCAAGGTCACAGTGACCTTTTTTGGTACGTGACACACCGCTATCCCAAGATGTATCCATATACCAAGTTTGGTATCTCAAAGTCTTATAGTATTGAAAATATGGCCCGGACAAGCATTTCGGAAGGACGGACGGACGGACACAGTGCAAACCTATAGTCTCCCACGGTGGTGGACTTAAAACAACATATATGAGAAGTTACTGTTGCTATAGAAACAAAATGTTTCAGACAACAGTGTCGTAACCATCAAGTTATTAAAATGGGGTGAAAATGACAATTTGAAATCAGTTTTTGTTTTGGTGTCTACATAAAGACAAATATTGTAGAAAAGTAATATTTTTATAGCCAAACCTAAAGGTACGAGCAAAATCGGTATCTAAACACAGGTGGTTACTTAATACAGCATTTTAATTCAAAGCAATTGGGAATTGAAACAGTGGTCACTTGAAAGAGGTGGTATTTTTAAAAGGTTTGACTGTATCAATGTTTTCACTGACTGTAAACTTGACAAAAACGGATGCTGATCAGTCATTTCCCCAAAACACCCCTTCATCACATAAATGGAATGGTCTAATTGAAAGAAAGAACAGTCCATTATATATATGCAGCAGGTTAAGGGTTAAATCAAAGCATTCCTACCTGTCAAAGGCAATTTTTGCAATTAACGCCACGAGCCAGTTTTTGTTACATTCGCAATGAGCGTCCAGGAATATGATCACGTCAGCCATAGACAACTCAGCCCCACGGGTGCGGGTATCAATCAATCCCAGGCGTTCTTTTTTCCGGTATAACTTCACTACGTTGCCGTTTTTATATATTCTGCTAATGGTTCCTTTAAGTGAGCTGCAAATGGTAAAAGTACTTACATGGTGACACACTTTCTAAGCCAATGCAATACCTCCATTCAATTCAAAAAATGAAAAATAGGTCCCATAAGATATCCGCCTTGCTGCTGTATATGAGAAATTGCACTTATTTTACAATGTTCCTGACTTGTGACCCTGCGTATCAACCTGTAAGTCAGTCTATGTTTGCATTCAATTCTATTCCATTCAAATATACAAATCACATATACTTTATACTACACTTTTGCATTCATTACGACAATAAGGGATTATTTAGGGATCATAAGGGAGATACTGTCTGAGCTGATTAGTACCATTACCTAAGGATTGAATTTGATATGTCGATCTTTCAACGGGGTATGAAAAACATTAGGAGCCGAAGGGCTCATTCTTGTTTACTTTGAACTATCCTAATGTTGTATATACCCGTTACCTGTTGAAAGATCAAAATATTGAATTTAATCTTTATAATTACATTTCATTTTTAATACTATAATCCGACTATTATTGAATTGTATAGTTTCAATGATACGATTGATTTTATTGGTCGATTTTTATTAAAACACGCATCGTAAATACAGTTAAGAGAACAGTATATTGAATAGCTGGCCAGCAGATAGCATTGTTGATATATGGTTGGTTAAAATGGGCTGTCGCGATGTTAAGACACGCCCACTTCCGCATTTAATCGTGGATTGAAACGCAACAAGAATCAAGTTCACTGAAAGCATGTGCAATATAAGTAAATATAACATGCTTAAGTTAAAACACTTAAGCTGGAACAAGCACTTAACCTATAACAACCTCCTAGTCACTCCTCCAGCAATCTGCACCTTTATCGCTGAAATCATCCACCATCACGACTTCCTTGAGAAAATCCTTCGGCGCCATGTTGACGACACTGTGGATTGTGCGTAGTAATGTGGACCAGCAGCTCGGACATCTCCGGGTACTGCCAGTACTTACACCTACAGACTCAAATATTAACACACACTTGATTATTTCTGTTGAAAAAATCGCATTGAATTTTGAATAAATTGACCTGGAGACAAACGCACTATGCAGGGCCATCCTTAAATTTTTTTTGGTTTGCTGTACTCCAACACAAACTGTTTTAGGTGGGTAGGTAGGTGAATTATTATTTTTCCAAAGACAGTAAAAACATATGAAATTAAAGGGAAAATAGTATTAAAATAATAAAAGAAAAAAAAGATTTGCAATATTTTTTTTGGGGGTAATGCTCTTTTTTATTAGTAGGTCGAGCACAGCAAACCAACAATATTTTACGGATTGCCCAGGCATCCATGTCCCTCATTACGGATTGCCCAGGCATCCATGTCCCTCATTACGGATTGCCCAGACATCCATGTCCCTCATTACGGATTGCCCAGGCATCCATGTCCCTCATTACGGATTGCCCAGACATCCATGTCCCTCATTACGGATTGCCCAGGCATCCATGTCCCTCATTACGGATTGCCCAGGCATCCATGTTCCTCATTACGGATTGCCCAGGCATCCATGTCCCTCATTACGGATTGCCCAGGCATCCATGTTCCTCATTACGGATTGCCCAGGCATCCATGTCCCTCATTACGGATTGCCCAGGCATCCATGTCCCTCATTACGGATTGCCCAGGCATCCATGTCCCTCATTACGGATTGCCCAGGCATCCATGTCCCTCATTACGGATTGCCCAGGCATCCATGTCCCTCATTACGGATTGCCCAGGCATCCATGTCCCTCATTACGGATTGCCCAGGCATCCATGTCCCTCATTACGGATTGCCCAGGCATCCATGTCCCTCATTACGGATTGCCCAGGCATCCATGTCCCTCATTACGGATTGCCCAGACATCCATGTCCCTCATTACGGATTGCCCAGACATCCATGTCCCTCATTACGGATTGCCCAGGCATCCATGTCCCCCATTACGGATTGCCCAGACATCCATGTCCCTCATTACGGATTGCCCAGGCATCCATGTCCCTCATTACGGATTGCCCAGGCATCCATGTCCCTCATTACGGATTGCCCAGACATCCATGTCCCTCATTACGGATTGCCCCGGCATCCATGTCCCTCATTACGGATTGCCCAGGCATCCATGTCCCTCATTACGGATTGCCCAGGCATCCATGTCCCTCATTACGGATTGCCCCGGCATCCATGTCCCTCATTACGGATTGCCCAGGCATCCATGTCCCTCAATAGAAAATGGCTACTCCACTGTCTGAAATTCACTGACGGCAGTGGTCTCCCTTGCACTGTAGTGGTCTCCCTTGCACTGTAGTGGTCTCCCTTGCACTTAGTGGTCTCCCTTGCACTGTAGTGGTCTCCCTTGCACTTAGTGGTCTCCCTTGCACTGTAGTGGTCTCCCTTGCACTTAGTGGTCTCCCTTGCACTGTAGTGGTCTCCCTTGCACTTAGTGGTCTCCCTTGCACTGCAGTGGTCTCCCTTGCACTTTTTTTTTACAATTATCGTTTTCCCAAGGCATGTTATTATTGTTACTACAGCAATGGGAAAATTGTGTAAATATAAGAAATGGTTCGAATTTTTTCGCGTTTAAGATTGTTTTAAAACTTATGAGCTACAAGGAATTTGCCATTTTATACAAGCCTTTAAAACTGCATCAACACTGAAAATGCAGATCAATTTTTAAACAATGTATAGTTTAAACATATTTATTTTACATCGATTGCGAAACAAGTTATTGCAACTTAGATTAATCACTCTCGATGGCTTCCTGGGTAGAACCAGTACTAAGCAATGTGGATTAATTATCTTGCTCAAGGATAAATAACGTGGCCGCGGCGAGGATCGAACCCACGACCTCTCGATCTGGAGTTCGGCGCTCTACCACTGGACCACGCACTCCACAATGTATGAATGGTCACATATGCAAGACTGTTAATTATCAATTATAATGCAACTATAATGTAATGCGTAACTCCATTGGCTACTGTCTCAAAACGCCTGATTTACCACAAAATAAGAATCTGACGTCACATAACGTTGTAACAACCAACTTCATTGGATGATGTCAACAAAATGCCGTTACCGATGAATTTGAGTTTTCATAAAAAAACAAGTGTGTATCTATGATTTCACTTTTTATTTCTGGCATTTAGATGGAAAAGCATTAGAACTGAAATAAATATGCTAAGATTTTTAATTGTAACATGGGTGGGGTTTACCGTAAAATGAGTAGGTTTCACTGTAAATAGGTGGGGTTTACTGTAACATGGGTGGGGTTTACAGAAACATTGGTGGGGTTTACTGTTATAAGGGTTAGATTTACTGTGATATGGGTGTGGTTTACTGTTATATGGGTGAGGTTTACTGTGCTATGGGTGTGGTTTACTGTTATATGGGTGAGGTTTACTGTTATGTTGGTGGGGTTTACTGTAGTATGGGTGAGTTTTACTGTAATATGGGTGGGGTTTACTGTGATATGGGTGGCGTTTATTGCAATATGGGTGGGGTTTACTGTAATATTGGTGGGGTTTACTGTAAAGATAACAGTGAGATACAATTATACATACTCGTTCATTCTGGTATCTGGTATAGTCCAGTCCAGGGATATCTTATCACTGCTGACCATGTTGAAACCAAACTCTTGTATCGTTCTGTCTGCAATTGACTTCTCCTCCATGGAGGTAAACAAAGCTTGCCCTCCCTCACCTGCAAATAATCGTTAATAGTAATGCTCACTTGTTCGGTACAAACTAACACTAGACTTTTCTATAAAAAATAGTGTTAGCCTTTTTTGTAAAAAGTAATGCTAGCCATATCTGTATGAAGTAATGCTAGCCTTTTCTGTACAAAGTAATGCTAGCCTTTTATGTACAAAGAAATGCTAGCCATTTCTGTGAGAAGTAATGCTAGCCTTTTCTGTGGGAATTAATGCTAGCCATTACTGTATGAAGTAATGCAAGCCTTTTCTGTAAAAAGTAATGCTAGCCTTTTCTGTACAAAGAAATACTAGCCATTTCTATGAGAAGTAATGCTAGCCTTTTCTGTGGGAATTAATGCTAGCCATTTCTGTATGAAGTAATGCTAGCCTTTTCTGTACAAAGTAATGCTAGCCTTTTCTGTACAATGAAATGCTAGCCATTTCTGTGAGAAGTAATGCTAGCATTTTCTGTGGGAATTAATGCTAGCCATTTCTGTATGAAGTAATGCTAGCCTTTTCTGTACAAAATAATGATAGCCTTTTCTGTACAAAGAAATTAGCCATTTCTGTGAGAAGTAATGCTAGCCTTTTCTGTGGGAATTAATGCTAGCCATTTCTGTATGAAGTAATGCTTGCCTTTTCCGTATGAAGTAATGCTAGCCTTTTCTGTACAAAGAAATGCTAGCCATTTCTGGGAGAAGTAATGCTAGCCTTTTCTGTGGGAATTAATGCTAACCATTTCTGTATGAAGTAATGCTAGCCTTTTCTGTACAAAGTAATGCTAGCCTTTTCTGTATAAAGAAATGCTAGCCATTTCTGTGAGAAGTAATGCTAGCCTTTTCTGTGGGAATTAATGTTAGCCATTTCTGTATGAAGTAATGCTAGCCTTTTCTGTACAAAGAAATGCTAGCCATTTCTGTGAGAAGTAATGCTAGCCTTTTCTGTGGGAATTAATGCTAGCCATTTCTGTATGAAGTAATGCTAGCCGTTTCTGTACAAAGTAATGCTAGCCTTTTCTGTACAAAGTACTACGCCTTGTACAACAAGTTAGAGGTTCCCCATTTTGTGATAAGCGAAGTCAGTAGCGACATCACAGGCATTTCGGCACACACTGACCTCGATCCATGGTTCACCTCATGAGACGCTGCTTGTCAATCAATTTTGACACGGCTGGGGGAAAATGCGTGTAATTACCTACACGCGGTGTATAAAATGTACATACTGGCAGGACTACTAGTATTGTTTGTGTACAGCCTGATGAAATATCAAAATCGTAAAAAGGGCTGGTAAGGTCAGCGAAGGTTTGGATTAATAAAACACGTGACCGAAAGTGGTCGTACAGTTCCTAGGGGTACTTTAATCAGGGCCCGTTTATATTACATTCTACCTACAGTGCCTGCCTAAATGAATGTTGAAAAGCTCATAGTTCCTAAGATCTAAATACATGTACGTGTATTTTCATCATCCAGAAAGCTTATTACAGAAAATCGTGACAGTCGCGGTATTTTTTCACTGAGAAAAAAGTCATATCCCATTGAATACCATTTCATTTTATGTTATTCAATACCTATCAAGGCACACCGCTCCAACCCACTTTAATGCCAACGTTTTCCTCGCTACCCAATTCTTTCAAAAAAGTAATGTTTTATTTCACTACGTGACACGAAATGAAGTCATATAAATCTAAACCAGTAATACGGTGCGGAGCAGAAACAATGAGGGCAGAACAAATGTTTGACATGCATTTTGACAGGTCAATCTGGTGACGTCAGTTTTCATTGGCCATGGGTTACACGCTGGCAATCTCGGGCCAATCGGAACTGATCGAGTAGGCTTTCAAAAGGCCAAGTTTGATCAGGGTCTTGATGGGCTTTCAATTGATCATGTCCAAGTAAACGCTTGTCATTTTAACGGGGCGAGAAAAGTCAAAACAGTACAACACAGATGAAATTTTGATTCGCCGCAAAGTGGAGTTCCTCTAACCTGTTATGCAAGGCGTAGT
The DNA here is from genome assembly GCA_037043455.1 of Cyrtodaria siliqua. Lineage (NCBI taxonomy): Eukaryota > Metazoa > Mollusca > Bivalvia > Adapedonta > Hiatellidae > Cyrtodaria > Cyrtodaria siliqua. The sequence goes on along the minus strand of JAWPHD010001710.1, from coordinate 151,131 downwards.
AATGCTAGCCTTTTCTGTACAAAATAATGATAGCCTTTTCTGTGGAAAGTAATGCTACATTTTTCTGAAAAGTATTGCTAGCATTTATTGAAAAGTAATGCTAGCCTTTTCTGTACAAAGTCATGATAGCCTTTTCTGTACAAAATAATGCTAGCCTTTTCTCTACAAAAAAATATAAAAAGATCGGACAGGGAAAGTAGCATTCAAGGAGGACAGTCAACCACAAAACACAGAAACAAACACGCAAACAGACAAACAAGAAGGTAAAAGCAATAATAAATGCAAACGACATCACAAACACAAAATGATTGACAATAGGGCTACCGTCTTGGAACGGTCAGTGGCAAAGTAGGCCACTGGGGGTTTAAACCGGTTCTAGGGTGCACCAAACCTCACACTTACCCTACTGTCATCCCATTAAAACAGGACAGTGTAAATAAAGAAATCCCCGCCATGATCTAATCTCTAACCAACGAGGCAGCATCAATAGGCAATATAAGTAAAACACAAATATGCTCGTGTAAATATAATACAAAAAAACAATAGCCTAGAATGCCACAATGAAGGTACTCAATGACTTGGCAGAAGCCAAAGCAGTAAGAGAATAAACAATTAAGGGCACGACAAGAAAGAATATGACATCCTTTTCATGATATTATGATAGCCTTTTCATGATAGCCTTTTCTGTACAAAATAATGCTAGCCTTTTCTGTACAAAGAAATATAAAAAGATCGGACAGGGAAATTAGCATTCAAGGAGGACAGTCAACCACAAAACACAGAAACAAACACGCAAACAGACAAATAAGAAGGTAAAAGCAATAATAAAGTAATTTTAGTATTTCCTGTACACAGTAATGCTAGCCTTTTCTGTACAAAGTAATTCTAGCCTTTTCTGTACAAAGTAATGATAGCCTTTTCTGTGGAAAGTAATACTATGCTTTTTCTGTAAAAAGTACTGCTAGCATTTTCTATGAAAAGTAATACTAGCCTTTTCTATAGGCAGTAATGCTAGCCTTTTCTGTGGGAAGTAATGCTAGCCTTTCCTGTACAAAGTCATGATAGCCTTTTATGTAAACAGTAAACTAGCCTTTTCTGTAAAAAGTAACGCTAGCCTTTTCTGTAAAAAGTGATGATAGCCTTTTCTGTAAAAGGTAATGCCAGCTTTTTCTGTAAAAAGTAATGGTATATGTAGATTGTTCTAATGTACATTTTGAGAGTAAACTCAGCACCTAACCCTAGAATCGGTTTAAACCCCCAGTGGCCTACTATGCCACTGACCGTTCCAAGGCGGGAGCCCTATTGTCAACCCTTTTTGTGTTTGTGATGTCGTTTGCATTTATTATTACTTTTGCCTTCTTGTTTGTCTGTTTGCGTGTTTGTTTCTGTGTTTTGTGGTTGACTGTCCTCCTTGAATGCTACTTTCCCTGTCCGATATTTTTATATTTCTTTAAGCATTGTTAAACGTTGAGGGTTCACTTATTTTCCAATGATCTTGTGACAGTTTTTGAGGATGCTGGTTGGTTGAATTCTGTTTTACATAATTTTCATTACATTTTAGGCTATATATAAAAATATAGTACTGTATACGTCCTGCCATCCCTAAGAATCGACACTTTCTGCCTACTTTCAGAAGTGGCAAACATCTTACTTTTGGAAGGAAGTGAATTACAGTTAAGACCAATTAGCCATGGGGATAAAATCTTAATGTTGCTGTGAAATTTCATGGAAATCGCAAAGTGATTTTTTTTTAAATCCCCTATCCCGCCATCAACAGGCACATTTTACAGATGTACACTGTTTCTAAAACTACCGACAACGAGATAAAACTTACATATTTTGAGAATCAAAACCCTATCATGTCTAGGCACAATATAAATGGCTTTAACCAGCCAGACCAAATACTGGAGCATTGAATTACGAGTTACCAACTCGTAATTCATTTAATACATATTGAATCATTGGTATTTGAAGAACCAGTGAATAAATCTATATTTTTAATCGGGACACACACATTATTATATGACCGGAACACCTAGATAGAGTTTTTGTAATTTTGCTGTTATTTAGCGGGTTAGTTCCTTTAAACCAGCAGTTCATTTTGTTCTTGACAAAATCTCAATTTCATTTTGAAACAACTTTGAGAAATTTTATGATACCAACAATTTTTTCTGAAAACTACATGATATATGCATTATCGTTAACGGCAGTCATGGCAACCCGGTGCAGCTCATGACATTTAAACTAAAATCAATGGAAAATGCAACAGCAAAAATATTCCTCATTATAGCGTTATAATTTATCCAAAAAAATCCACATTGGCAAATTAACCATTTGTATTTATTTGATGCTTTATTGTTTTTAGGCTTGTAACAAAATAATGAGCTATATTTCAAAGGAGTGTCAGCATACAATGCTACTCTGAACAACATCACGCATGCATGAGAAATACATGTATCTCGTACGAATAGTCAAGTTCAGTTTGCCTGATCTACATACTTTAATATGTATACTGTTTTCCCCACTAATAGTAGCCCCTTTCCAAACAGCGGAAAACAATCCAAATCCAATCGTGATCCAAAAACATAACAATTACTTCAAAATTCAATACATTTTCTATCTTTTGTAAAAAAATATAATTTATTTCGTTTGAACGAAGTGAATAAGAAATTAATTATTTTATCTCATTGGGTAAGCAAAGTTATATAAACGCGTCGTCTGCTTGTATTTCATACATGCGTAGATGTAATGGTCAGTTCACGTGATGTGTCACGTGGTGTTTGAATTCTGGTCATTCAAGTTCTGGGCGACGGCGGGTTAACACGTCTAAGCATTTAGTTAAATGTTATAATTTAAGAATTAAAGTCTTAATAGAAACTAACAGGAACGTCTGAGTGGTTTTAAAGAATTTATTTTGATATTATGTTTTGTTTACGTGAAATGCGTCGGTTGTTGCAGACACTTGACGAAATTACTATTTGACAATGGTAAACTGAGTACAATTTTAGCGTTTCGTTTTTTTTTTTATAAGTTTGCTTTGGTGCAGTGAGAGAAAATAAAAAGATTCAGATTTTAGAATTAATATGAATGGCATCTAAGGCTTAGTTTGGGGTATACCATATATATATAAGGCTCTGCCTGGGGTATACCATATATCTAAGACTCAGTCTTGGGTATACCATTTATCTTAGGCTCAATTTGGTGTATACCATATATCTAAGGCTCAGTCTGGGATATGCCATATATCTAAGGCTCAGTCTGGGATATGCCATATATCTAAGGCTCAGTCTGGGATATGCCATATATCTAAGGCTCAGTCTGGGGTATGCCATATATTTAAGACTCAGTCTGGGGTATGCCATATATCTAATGTTCAGTCTGGGGTATGCCATATATCTAAGGCTCAGTCTGGGGTATGCCATATAGTTAAGGCTCAGTCTGGGGTATGCCATATATCTAAGGCTCAGTCTGGGGTATGCCATATATCTAAGGCTCAGTTTGGGGTATACAATATATTGTTACAAAATTACGAAAAGTTCATAAGTCAGAAATCCCACCGCTGCCACCAGTGTTACGAATTACGAAAAGTTCGTAAGTTAGAAATAATACTTAAATATTATTTCCACACTAATAAATGTTCCTTGTAGATGATATATATAAGGACGTAGTTAATATAAATAAATCTTTCACAAAGTTGTTTCACAAAGTTGATGGCTTTTATTAAACATTTCTAATAGTTATCAAGCACTGTTCCAAATAATATGCCAGAGAAAATAATCCAAATATCAAAGTTCTTTTAAGTAAGAATAATTGCTAAAATCTCTTATAGTTACACTTTAAAAGTCTCTCTCTCTCTCTAACTCTGCTAATTCTGAAGAAATGTACTTCAATAATTCTGACTGAAAATGCTGACCAAGAACCCCGAACTGAAGAATATTAGCCCTTTATATACTCTTACATAAGCCAGCTAAGCCAACCAATGAACTAAATGACCGCTTTCAACAGCCAGCAAGTAGGTCGCACACCCATCATCCTAATACAAATGACATGAGCTTGCTGCATGAACAGCCAGCAAGTAGGTCGCACAACATCAGCCAATACACCAAATGACATCAGCTAGCCAGCAAGTAGGTCGCACACCCATCATCCTAACACTTAAATGACATGAGCTTGCTGCATGGACAGCCAACAAGTAGGTCGCACAGCATCAGCCAATACACCAAATGACATCAGCTAACCAGCAAGTAGGTCGCACACCCATGCAAACACACCAGAAGACATCAAACTTGCTGCGTGAACAGCCATTCATAACTTAATGCTAATCCAGCAGAACAATCTAAATACCTACATTATCTACCTTCACTAAAATATATGCTTTACACCTCTACAAGGGATTTAATGAAGTCAGATAAGTATGTGGTTATATATGTGATCAAACTAAACTACTAATTAAACCATATACATTTATATTTAAAATATGTGAGGTAATATAAGATTATCTAAAATCGTAACAATATCTAGGGCTCAGTTTGGGGTAAACAATATATCTAAGGCTCAGTTTGGGGTATACGGTATATCTAAGGCTCAGTTTGAGGTATACCGTATAGGGGTATACGGTATATCTAAGGCTCAGTTTGAGGTATACCGTATATCTAAGACTCAGTTTGGGGTATACCGTATATCTAAGGCTCAGTTTGGGGTATACCATATACCATATATCTAAGGCTCAGTTTGGGGTATACCATATACCATATATCTAAGGCTCAGTTTGGGGGTATACCATATAGAAAGAACGGCTTTTAAAGTAGCTATCCCCGCCAACAAAAGCCAAATTTTGCAACATATATACATTGTTCTTAAACCTACTGACGACGAGGTATATACGAGTATATATAACTAATACAAACTCTATAGACACAATTTAAATGGCTTATTCAGCCAGCCACACCAAAACTGGCATGTCGAATTACCAACTCATAATTCATTTTACTTACATTTAATCACTGATATTTTAAGAACCCGTGAAAATAAAACACTTTTAATCGGCACATAACATTATTTTATGACCTGGATAGGGTTTGGATAAACGATTTTGTAGCGCAATTTTGCCGTTATTTGGCAGGTTAGTTCCTTTAAGTACATGTATTTTGCAGGAAATGCGGTAAGCATTTTCCACAGTTTTGTTATCTCTCTAAGTTACTAGTGTTATGCTTTAAATGTGATGTTCAGAATTTATAAAAAATGATATATAGGGTCCTATAGAAACCACAGCGTCCGAACGCAATGGCATCGTAGGTCCGCACTGTACTGCAAACAAGGACTTGAAACTACAATGAAAGAGACAAAAAACAACAGAAAGGGTGGTGAAGACAGGGTTACCGACTTGGAACGGTCAGTAGGCAATAAGACCTACTGGTAGGCTTGAATCGATTTTATATGCGCACAATCCTCGCTATTATCCTGTCTTTAGCGCCCAAATAGACAAGACAGTGTAAACAAAACTAAATCCCATCAAAAGGAAATCTCTAACATTAAAGTCCACATCCAGAGAAACCAACTAAAGATATACATACAAAATAATAAACATCTCAGGATGTATCCAGAATCGTACTGAACAACCATAGTAGTTGCAGCTAAAGAGAAGACCAATCTAGGGTACGACCAGAAAACCCGAGGGACGAAAGCTCATGCACCCACCTCCCTTAGTTGGGGTTTCAGTAGGTACAATCATAGAGTCCCAAGAGGTAGTCCAGTCATCGCACAAGTGAAAAGTGAAGCGTAATGACTGACTGTAGAGGGGTCAATCACTAAACATGCAGTGCGCTGTAAAACCAAGGGGTTATATCCTTTTCTGACGAACTTCCTGATTAAATTTGTAAAGCGTTCAGGAAACACGTCAGACCCCTTTAACTTTCGAAGTTTATAGACCACATCTCCATAAAACGAGGGTTGTGATATGCCTAGTCGCAGAAGTGTTTTAATGTTGGTGTTGTACTTTTCCAGCAGGTCCTCGTTGCGGCGGTAGAATTTAGAGAAAGATCTACGTAGTTTGTGATAACGAAAACCCTGCTGAAGAAGTTTACTTGTAATAACTTGATTACGATCATTGAAGTCTATAACATCATTACACGCTCTAGCAAATTGAATGAGCTGGGAGATATACACCCCATATGAGGTAGCACGAGGTACATCTCCATCCAGGTGTGGATAGTTAACGATGTTAAAATTGAAATCATCTCTCTTATCATAGATTTAAGTATGAATACGACCATTTGAAATCGAGAGATGAAGATCGAGAAATGCTGCTACAGTATCCGAACTGTTGGCTTTATTCAACGTGAGCTCTGGTGGATAAATGTTAGTAACCATATGAGCAAAGAACGGATTATCAATATTGAGTATGTCATCAAGATACCGAGAAGTATTATTAAAGGCATCAATAATTTCACCCTGGCTAGCAGGTGACAAACTCAACATAAAATCTCTTTCATAGCAGTACAAAATCTCTTTCATAGCAGTACAAAAACAGTTAAATTTATTTTCTATAATTTTGTGGTATTCAGAAGTGTGATATATAAAGTGTCAGTTAATTTATTTAAAAAAGAAACTGCTTTTAGTATATTTTGGTTAAAATCCTAATTAATGTTTTCTTTCGATTTCTTATAATTTTCTCTTTAGGCTTAATCTTAACAGCTGGCTTCCTGCTATGATAACTGACAATTAATCAGTTTAACAAAATAAATGCAATCAAGATAAGTTCACAGGAAAGCCTAGTTGATTATTTAATTGTTAGCTGTAGACACTTATACAGCCTAGAATAAACTTAATATCCTGTATGAACAATAAAGCTGTTCACGCTATTTTCATAAGCAGGGGCTATATTTTCACAAGCCCGCCTACCTGATAGGTTTTGTAACATGTATTTTTATTGGTCGAAGTTGTGTAGACCAAAGTACTTTTTAAGATCTAATTTTTCTAGTAAAACACCAGTTTTAAGTTTAAGGTTTGAGGAGTAGAGAATTAGTTTTAAGACAGAGGAATACCTCGTGCATTTGATTATCCATTTGAAGATTATTGAATAAGTTTATGTTTGGTGATTCCAGCATTGTGACATTTGTTAAAGTGATATCTGGTTTTCAGGTGAAGCATTTACATTAAATACGTGGACATTTGAATATTAATTTAGAAGATTATGTATGGTGATTCCAACATTTGTGATTATAAGTTTAAGTGATATTTGGTTTTCCATTTAGCTTTTACATTGAATAAATGAACATACATTGAATAAGTGAACACTATATTTGTTATCGTTTTAAATACATAAACATATACTTAGAGGAACATTAAAATACAATACAGTTACAATTCGAACAAATCTTTATTTATTTTATACATCCCACATTGTGCGGGCCTACAACAGCCGCATAATACAAGTATTCATTAAAAAGACAAAATCTTATAGCAAGGACTCTATCACAATGGGTGCAGAATAGTTTAGTATTGCAACACCATGCATCAAGGAGTCCGGATGAAACAGCTGTCATGGAAACAAAGGCATGGTGGCACATGTACGTATCATATTACATTACCAACAAAGAAAGGATATAGGATGAAACGACTGTTTACAGTGCACTCACATTAATTTTGTCCTTATGTTCAATTTCTCCCTACAACCATCCTATGTAGCTCATGTAAGTAGCCCAAAGAAGAAACAAATCTAACGTGATGAAATTTCTGTTTACAGTACACTCGCGTTACTTTTGTCCTTAATTTATGTTCAAATTCTCCCTACAACCATCTTATCGGGAGACATTTGATTTCTCAGTAAGGTACAACATTATAAAATATCTTAGGTATGCAATTACTGATTAGCTTAAGAATATTTCATGCGTATGGGTGAAGATCAGGAATTTAAACAGGATGTATTACTGTTTTTAAAACAGTTTTAGATCCAGGTTAAAGGCATACTGGATAAGGTTTAATATCCGCATTTTACATGGGTGATGGAAAGCATGATCTTACACATGGGTGAAGATAAAAGTCAGGCGAATCAACAATGACGTCAATAACGTCAAGAGGTGCATGATGTCATTGTGTAAAACAAAAAATCCGCGGATTCACATGTCTCGCCTAACGGGGGCGGGACTTACAAATAAAAGATAAATGATGCTTAAATGAATGTTTGTAAACATTTTAATAACTAAAAACAATGGAGTTTATGACATTTAAGTGTATTTGTTTAAAAATAACATGTCATTCTATAAAAGAAAAATCATCAGCTCCAAAAAGTAGGTCAATGTCATAAATGAAATCTATTCGTCTAAAAAGATGCACTACCCAAGATACAACTATGTCAAAATGTCAGTTATCTGCCCCTTGCTTGGACAGTCAAGGTCACATCCACATTTGCTTTGTGACGTTGCAATATACCACTCCAGATACAACTATAAATACGGTTTGAAAGGTCTAGTGCATACAGTTTGTAAACAAGTGGCCTAAATGCAAACGTTGGGGGTAAAAAATATAAAGTTATCTGCCATTTGCTTGGAGGGTAAGGGCCACATCCACATTTACTTTGTCACATTGGGATGTACCACCCAAGGTACAACTATACGGTCTAGTTAGAAAGGTCTAGTGCATAGACTAGTGACCTTTAGAAACGCAAAAGTTGAACGTAAAAATTAAGTTATCTGCCCTTTGCTTGGAGGGTCAAGGTCACTTCCACATTTGCTTTGTCACGTTGTCTCTTTTTTCTTCGAAAATGCAAGACAAAAACGTATAAAATGTTAGTAATTGTCAACATCAACACAAAATGTCAATGATATGCAAGAAAAAGAATCATTCATTGATATCCGGTTCAGATGTGGAATTCCAACCCTGGGTATAACTGTTTTAATCAGAAACTCGGCAATAAAAAGTATACTTCGTGTTGGAATTCCCGATCTTGGCCGGATACCCATGAAAGATTTTTATATTCTCTTAGTATAGGATACCCATGATTTTTTTTTCTTGCATATAGCATTCACAGTATGTGTGTTGACGTGCGTTAATATTTTGCATGTTGTTTTACCACGGCTGGTAGTCAGTGGAGTTACCGCTGTTTGGAGGTATATGCAAAAGTGCACCATCGCCACTTCCGAGGTAGTTCCAGCGCCAAAAATGCAGGTAAACAAGCTGGATTTGCTTTGCTATTTCTTCGTTATTTTCTTTATTTGCCTTGATATGAAAAAATCGGGGAATGCAGTTCACTGCTACATATGCTATTGCATGAGAAAATGGTGTTATTTAATTTTGTGTTGGATTATAAGGCCCGTCTGATAAAGCCGTTTTACGTGGTAAACATATGAACAACATGGATGCAGATTTTTCATTATTTGTGTTTGTATTCCCTAAAAACAATAAAGAACAAACTTGTGTATTACGTATACCTAAAGTGTTTATTTGTACTTTTTTCTTCCTAAATGTAAAATACAAAGGATTTATATAGCTATACTCAAGATAATATTCAATATAAGACTAATTTTCAAAGACAACCACTGTTATCCAGCCTTCAGTGTATATACCTGATCTACTCAGTCATGAAGCAAATTGTCATGCTTGTTTAATGATCAGGTAGAGTTTGGAAATATCTCCTTAAATATACTATAGCTGAATATAAGACTAGTGGCTATATACTTAAAGTGAATGGGAGTTATGATTCTTTCATATAACAGAGTATTATGATAATGAACAAGAGTGCCACATTTTAACGCTTTCGGACAATTATTTTTTGAGAAATGAGGAAGAACAAAAGCATTAACCAACACGTTAAAACGCGTTAACGGACGGACGGATGGACGGACAGGCAGATGCGGACAGACGGAACTCATCAAACCATAAGCCTGGATTTGTTTCGCAATCCAGCTGAAATCTGTTAGCAACAAACTTATGTACATCAATGTATATGGAATAGGACTGCATCATAAAGGCCACTAGTATATAGCGGTTTGGTATGTAAATTGTGTTTAAAACAAATAGTGGTAATAAATGATTCTCATAAGTTGTCATTGGTGCTATCTCCATAGCATTGTAACTATCTCTCTGGCACTGGAGCTATCTCTTCTAAGAAATCGCGTATTTCTTCCTCATAAACGTTCTCCGTGTTATTATACCCATGTTTTTGGAAAAAAATATATATTAAAATCGCCTCCGTTTGTCCGTCTGTCCGTTCGTTACCGCATCTCTTCCTAAACCGCTAAACGGAATTTAACCAAACTTAGGGTATGACATCACCATATGATGACGGCGTGCAAGAGCACTGTTATTTTCTTGCACATAACTTAGTGTATGTAAATGTCTATAAAAGATAAGCAACATGTTCAATTATTTTATTATTATACCCACGTCTTTGAAAAAATCAGGGTATATTAAAATCGCCTCCGTTTGTCCGTCCGTCCGACAGTCCGTCCATTTATTTTGTCAACAGGCAATGTGGCAAAACCTCGGTGGTGGCGATAAAGTTGAACAAAACTGCAAGTTTGAACAGGCTAAAAGTCCCTGGCGTCAAATTACGCATCTTTTGAGAACAATTTTGGGTTGTGTGCGAAGCTTAAACATAACTACACGGAACTGCATTCCCCGATTTTTCATATCAAGACAAATAAAGAAAATAACGAAGAAATAGCAAAGCATACCCATCTTGTTTACCTGTATTTTTGGCGCTGGAACTACCTCGGAAGTGGCGATGGACCACTTTGGCATATACTTCCTAATGGAGGTACATTGTAGCACTGTCAATGACATTATGCATTGGTGATATATGAATGACATCTGCCCAAATGTGTATGTTCAGATTTATCTGCCCTCATGTGTAAGACCAGGCTTTTCTTCACTCATATAACAGGCGGATAACTTATCCAGTATGCAAGAAAACAGGTAGCTCCACTGATTACCAGCCGTGTTTACAATGACATTATGCATTGTTGATATACGCATGACATCAGCCCAAATATGTAAGACCAGACTTTCCTTCACTCATATAACATATCGAGTATGCAAGAGAACGGAGGTAGCGCCACTGATTACCAGCCGTGTTTACAATGACATTATGCATTGTTGATATACGCATGACATCTGCCCAAATATGTAAGACCAGACTTTCCTTCACTCATATAAAATATCGAGTATGCAAGAAAACGGAGGTAGCGCCATTGATTACCAGCCGTGTTTACAATGACATTATGCATTGTTGATATACGCATGACATCTGCCCAAATATGTAAGACCAGACTTTCCTTCACTCATATAAAATATCGAGTATGCAAGAAAACGGAGGTAGCGCCATTGATTACCAGCCGTGTTTACAATGACATTATGCATTGTTGATATACGCATGACATCAGCCCAAATATGTAAGACCAGACTTTCCTTCACTCATATAAAATGCGGATAACATTATCCAGTATGCAAGAAAACGGAGGTAGTTCCACTGATTACCAGCCTTGTTTACACGCTGTCAATGACATTATATAACTATTGCATCCCAGTGAGGGTGACAGTCGATATTGTCAACCTGAGGAAAATAATGTCAACCGAGGCGAAGACGTTGTTGACATTATTTTTCCGACAACAAAACCGTGAAAGTACAGAAAATAAGACATCAAAATTGGGATCTTTCATCTTGGTTGTTAAGTCAGCCCCAGTTTACAGACACAAGATCTGTATTTATCGTTAATTACATTAACATCACAATTATAAAGTGAAATTTGTCTTATAATTAAGCAAATTGCCTTTGTCGATCATTATCAGGTACACAAAAGTCTGCCAAAAGCTTGTATAAATTGAAATTATTATCTTGGAGCCACAACATCAAATTCCATATTTACCAAGTATACCAGTATGTCAATGTACTATCTGAAATATCTAACAAGTGCCCAAGCAAATTTCAAAGACTGCAAATAAATGATATTTAATCAATATTTGGAAAGGTTCTGATGTTATTACATGTATTACGCTTCACTTTTCACTTGTGCGATGACTGGACTACCTCTTGGGACTCTATGATTGTACCTACTGAAACCCCAACTAAGGGAGGTGGGTACATGAGCTTTCGTCCCTCGGGTTTTCTGGTCGTACCCTAGATTGGTTTTCTCTTTAGCTGCAACTACTATGGTTGTTCAGTACGATTCTGGATACATCCTGAGATGTTTATTATTTTGTATGTGTATCTTTAGTTAGTTTCTCTGGATGTGGACTTAATTGTTAGAGAATTCCTTTTGATGGGATGTAGTTTTGTTTACACTGTCTTGTCTATTTGGGCGCTGAAGACAGGATAATAGCGAGGATTGTGCGCATATAAAATCGATTCAAGCTAACCAGTAGGCCTTATTGCCTACTGACCGTTCCAAGTCGGTAACCCTGTCTTCATCACCCTTTCTGTTGTTTTTTTGTCTCTTTCATTGTAGTTTCTAGTCCTTGTTTGCAGTACAGTGCGGACCTACGATGCCATTGCGTTCGGACGCTTTGGTTTCTATAGGACCCTATATATCATTTTGGAAAGAAACATCAAACAATATTTGGAAAGGTTCTGGTGTTATTACATGTACACGTCTTGGAAAGAAAACATCAAACAATATTTGGAAAGGTTCCGATGTTATCACATGTACACGACTTGGAAAGAAACATCAAACAATATTTGGAAAGGTTCTGATGTTATTACATATACACGACTTGGAAAGAAACATCAAACAATAGTTGGAAGGATTCTGATGTTATTATATGTACACAACTTGGAAAGAAACATCAAACAAAGGGACTTACGGCAATCTTGAGACATTTTCGGGGCTTTTTTCTCTCAAAATTGTGAAGAGGCACATGCCTATCTATTTTGGGAAAAAAATACTCCCTTATTTCTCATTTTGGGAGAGATGTAAGATTTTTATCAATTAAGTAACTACGAGGATACTATGCCTTATTTCTATTTTCATCCATTATTTATTATAATTACCGACTTCGCAGTTAGAACTGACTTAACAGACCAAAAACTATTGCAGAATTAATGTCTTTTCTCCCATTCTGAGAGACTGCTGTCTGATTGGGAAACAATTCTGCCACAGTTGGCAAAAAAAATGTCATAGTTTTCAATTGGGAGGAGGCCTTTTACAGGTGGAAGAGACATTTTTAAAAGGCCTCTGTTACATAAGGTAAAAATACCCTGGGTCGTAGAAATCACTGCAAATTGATTAAAAATAAATATACAGATGTAACTGTATAAATTGTATGCTTATTTTTCATTTGCAGCGATTTTCTTTGCTTTAAAAGACATTTTGTCAATATGCTATATATGGTAAATAGGCGCGATGACATCATCGTTCCAAGATGGCTACCTCCATTTATATTTTTTGTGCAAATTTCCAATAGGACATTAAATTATCTCCTTTATTTTTCATGGTATTTTTGATAATTCTTTCAGCTTTTTGCAAATTTTTCAGAGCCCTTTAATACACCTTGTTTGACAATAGTGCACCAACCCCATTAATGTATACTGTCAGAATTAAACTGCAGTGTAGTCCTCACACAAAGTTCAAAGACTGTGCAAGTATGCGATCTATAAGCAATATTTGGAAAGGTTCTGATGTTGTTACATGTTTGTTTGTTTGTTTGTGTCACAGGATGACCCTAGTGGTTAGGGCTAACTCAGGAAAGAATCAATGACGGTGAATGCATTTACACAAGTTTAATGCAACTTTTAAAATATGTTAAATATATATACAATTATCTAAAAAAAACAAGCGAATACACAGATGAACTATGAAAAGTATGTTCTCATGAACGTTTAAGACGTTCTTAGTATTGTAATAAATACTGAATGTGTCGACTGATTATATAAGACACTAAAGTGTTGTTAAAGTTATAACAATGTTGATCTATGATCTAGCGCGATAACTGTGATGCGCGAGAGCTCATGAAGATGATGATGCGCGAATCCAATGGGTGATTGTCACCAAATGCCTTCTATAAGGGTTGATGACGCGATATGTAAGATGAATAACCTCCACTGAGGTTGTGGATGACGTTCCTCCAGTGAGGACTGGTAACGGGCCCACCTTGTGTCCCGATGGTTGTCGCTACTAGAACCTGCTGCGCAGGTACGGGGACCGTCTCCACCGCTCTTAAACGTTAATCGTGGAAGCTTAGCTCCACTCCGGAAGGCTTACATCCACACCTGGATGGCTAATATCCAACCCTGGATGGCTTAGGCTGTAATTATACATACGTTTTAGATGTCGGTTGACACACATAACAATCTTGCATAATTATCATTACCGAAACAAATCATTATTCAATAAATATATGTAAGCTGTACTAATGATGAGTAGCAATGTATACATATTTAACAACGCCATGTATACGCCATGCACGTCGCTGTTAATCAATGCCCCTAATACATGTTATATAAAACATTATCAAATCACTCGTATATTACACTCACTGAGTTGCACACATGTATGTCAACTAATGACCACATTATACAACGCTATGCATACGCGTCGAACATTTATCCTAATCACTCATCTCATTGTTAACTAATGTTAACAATGTTAACAATCGTGTATTACAATCACTGAGTTATACGCCAACGTTAATTAATGCACCTATTATCCACTGTTATCAAATTAATATTGTTTTACAATTAATGATCAATTACAATAATTACATCTAATAAAGTAACTTCAAAATCATATGCTAGTCTAAAGTTAATGTTTGAGAAACATCAAAGCTAACCAGATGTCGTAACCGCCAACCAAGATGAGGCCGCCCACTGAATACAAATGTACGATAAAAGTTAATAAAATAAATACTGACCACATATTGCCTGTGAATTTCGCCGTCCAACCTCTGTTCCAAACAAAGCAACTATCAAGAAATCCCGGCCAGAACTAGGAGACAATGGGTTTTATAGCAAACGTTACGCCCAAACTATTATTTCCCCCGTTTAGTCCGTGACATACGTGGCTAAATTCGCAGTATTAAAATCTACACGAAAGGCCCCTTACAAAGTTTTGCCGTTTAAGGAAGATAGACCTATACGTTTACATGCATTAGCACAAATCTAAACTTATTACACGGCCTCTCTGGCGGCCACTTAAAATGTGCACGCTTTGACGTGTTACATGAATATATCATTGATATTGTGAATTTGTTTTAACTCAACAATAGATTAGGGTGTAACTAACAGCTTACAAGAGCTATGTACTACCAATACGCTCTACCCGTGACATTTTGTGACAACATCTCCCCACTTAAAGAAAGTGCTACACTTTTTAAAATTCAACAAAATGATTACTTAAACTATTAATTAGTCCTAGCAAAAGACGTGGTTGCATAATAAGCAACATTAAAATTTCAACATTATTCTACAACTTTACACTACACTGTCGTAACATACACTGCTATTGTACAATACACTGCACTACACTATTATACTATTGTATTAAACCTGTCATTATGTGCGGCGACTTAAACAGTCTGCCCCAATATTGTCCTTTCCTCGGATCGCTTTAATTTTCATCCGGTAAGGCTGGAAAGTCAGTGCCCACCTCATTAACCTACTGTTAGCTACCTTTGCTTTGTTCATGTAAGCTAACGGTTGGTGGTCAGTCTCCAAGATAAATTCCTTACCAAAAACATATCGGTGGAATTTACTGACACCCATCACTACTGCAAGACACTCCCTATCGATAACAGAGTAGTTACATTCCCGGGGTAGTAGTTTCCGACTTGCGTAAGCCACGGGGAGATTACACCCATCTTGCTCTTGCATCCGTTCTAAGGATAAACTCCTTGTCATGTTCAGGTTACTTTAGTATTGGGGTTTTGACCAGACTCCCCTTTAAAGAGACAAACGCTCGCTCCTGGCTTTCCCCCCAAGTTATACTATCAGGTTGACCTTTCTTTGTCAAGTCTGACAAAGGTGCAGCTATAGCCGAAAAGTTTGGTATGAACTTCCTCTAAAAATCCGCCAACCCTAAAAATGACCTAACTTGTTTCTTTGTCTCGGGTTTTTGTGCTTCCTGAATTGCCTTAACTGTCACAAAATGTCACGGGTAGAGCGTACTGGTCGTACATAGCTCTTGTAAGTTATCGGTTACACCCAAATCTATTGTTCGAGTTGAAACAATTTCACAATATTCATGATCTATTCATGTAACACGTAAAAGCGTGCACATTTTAAGTGGCCGCCAGAGAGGCCGTGTCATAAGTTTAGTTTTGTGCTAATGCATGTAAACGTATAGGTATATTTTCCTTAAACGGCAAAATTGTATAAGGGGCCTCTCGTGTAGATTCAATACTGTAGATTTAGCCACGTTTGTCACGGACTGAACGGGGGAAATAATGATTTGGGCGTAATGTTTGCTATAAAACCCGTTGTCTTCTAGCTCTCGCCGGGATGATCGATAGTACTTTGTTGGAACAGAGATTGGACGGAAAAACTCATAGGCAACATGTGCCAAAGCCATCCAGGGTTGGAAATAAGCCATCCAGGATATAAGCCATCCAGGGTTGGAGTAAGCCATCTAGGTTTGGATATCCAGGAGTGGAGCTAAGCTTCCACGATTAACGTTTACAAGCGGTGGAGACGGTCCCCGTACCTGCGCAGCATGGCGAGGTTTTACTAACGACAACCCCCGGGACACAATCTCAGTGGAGGTTAACTATCATTGCATCGCGTCATCAACCCTTACAGAAGGCATTTGATGACAATCATCCATTGAATTCGCGCGCATCATCTTCATGAGCTCTCGCGCATCACAGTTATCGCGCTAGATCAACATTGTTATAGCTTTAACAACACTTTAGTGTCTTAGACATTCAGTATTAATAACAATACTAAGAACATCTTAAACGTTCATGAGAACATTCTTTTCATAGTTCATTTGTGTATTCGCTTGTTTTTTTTTAGATAATTGTATATATATTAAAAATATTTTAAAAGTTGCATTAAACTTATGTAAATGCATTCACCGTCATTGATTCTTTCCTGAGTTAGCCCAACCACTAAGGTCATCCTGTGACAACTGGTTTTCAGAGTAGTGGGATTTTGGGCGACTACGGAGGGAAAGAATCAATAAGTGATCTTTATTATGATATACTAAATCTCTACTTATTATTTTAGAATTGTGTACCACCCTCTGATCCATCAAGGCGACTGTCGACGATCACGGCCACAGCTTGGAAGACAAGTCAAGACACGAAAAGGGTAGGGTGAGTGCAAACGGTTGTTTTGTCCGTTCTTTCCTTGGCGCGAGGTCGCAGTGGTCTACACGATTGGGTCTGAGGCACTTTTGCTCAATAATTTGGGTGTTTGTTTTTACCTCCCTTGATATACCAATAGTATCCAATTAGGTTGGCGAACAAGACGTTCTACTCATGGTGTGACACTCGAGTATACTTATATTGATGGGAGAAGCAAATATACATGTACATGTTATACACATTTCGATGATTGTTTAAGGTTTATGTCCAATATCAAATTAAGATATTTTATGTAGTGTATATGTTTTGTGGAAGCTAGATACTATCTACACATAATCGTTAGTAGTTAGCGCTAGTACTAATGTGTATGTAACTTGTCCGATGATGATGCCCAGGTATTTACTGAGGACACAGTGACTTACCATTAGTAGTTAGTTGAGTAGAATTATTAGTGACGTGTGTATTGTAATTATTGTAGTGTGTAGTTCACAATGTCTATAACCATAACGTCCATAAAGGATCTTACGGAAATGGGTAAGGAGTTAGGGTATGCTGGAGAGGAGCTTAGAACCTTTGTTAAAGACGAACAGGCTAGGGAAAGGGAATTTAGACTTAAGGAAAGAGAATTAGCAAAGCAGGAAAGAGATGAAGAAAGTAGACTAGCCACAGAGAAGTTAGAATTAGAAAGTAGACTAGCCACAGAGAAGTTAGAATTAGAAGGTAGATTAGCTAAAGAGAAGCGAGATGATGATAAAGAGAAGGTAGAATTAGAAAGTAGATTAGTAAGGGAGAAGAAAGAGGCGGATAAAGAGCAGATAGAATTAGCACGGCAGTTAGAACATGAGAGGTTCGAAACAGATGGTAGACTAACTCAGGCTAAGGCAATGATGGAGAGGGAGAAATCAGAGTTTGAGCATAAGTTAGCTTTAGAGTTGGAAGCAGCTAAGACACATAGTAAGGAAAGTAAAACTGAGGGAAAAATAGTTTTTCTGGGAAGTTAAAAGGTTCGAAGTTACCATACTTTGATGCTGACAAAGATAACATGGACAGTTACTTGTTACGGTTCGAGCGTTATGCCGAGTTACAGGAATGGACCAAAGATAAGTGGGCAGTTCATTTAAGTGCGTTATTGAGAGGCAAGGCCTTAGATGTATTTTCTAGATTACCTAGTGTAGATGCTCTTGACTATGACAAGTTAAAGGATACTCTTAACTGAAGAAGGTTTTAGAAAGAAGTTTAGAGCTTGTCTGCCTGAGAAAGGCGAGTCATTTATTCAGTTTATTAGTAGGTCTAGAAATTACTTAGATAGGTGGTTAGAGTTAGGGATGGTAGCGCAGACTTATCAGGGCCTCATAGATTTCTTGTTGCGGGACCAGCTATTCAATGTTTGTAGTAGAGATCTGTTCATATTTCTTAAAGAAAGAAAACTAACTAGTGTAGATGAAATGGCAACTCAAGCAGATCAGTTTGCCGAGGCTAGAGGTGGAGCTCATAATGTAATGTCGAAAGACAGAACTTTTAGAGATAGGCAAGGGGACGATCACAAGCAGAAAGGCCAGAGTGGAAACTATAGAGGTGGAGGTAGTTCGATGGGTGCTAGAGGAGGTAGCAATAGTGGTAACATAGGTAGACCTTTTAGTCGTTGTCGTCACTGTAATGGGAATCATGCTTCACATGAGTGTAGGAAAGCGGTGAAAGTGTCCGCTGTCGTAGACAATTTTAGTGACAATAGTAGAGTGGACAACAATGTAGGTAGTCCGAACCAAGGTTTTAACAACCCATGGAATTTCGGTAGAGGTAGAGGTGGTCAAAACCGAGGTAGAGGTAGAGGCAGAGGTAGTAATAGTCCGGTTATTAAAACCGAGAGTAGTAGCTGTTGTGTTAAAGCGGATGGTGTAATGCCGAAGATCGGAACATGTCTCTTTCCGTATGCAAATCTTCCAACGGCAGATGGTAGAGTGAATGGCACGGACGTAATTGTAATGAGGGATACAGGTTGTACAGGTGTGGTAGTTAGGCGTAGTTTAGTTACGGATGACCAGTTGGTAGGTAAACAGTCACCGTGTATGTTGTTAAATAAGTCGGTAGAGCACGTGCCAATAGCGAGAATAGATGTAGATACACCATTCTTTAAAGGGACTACAGAGGCACTATGTATGGATGACCAGATGTATGATTTAACGATAGGGAACATAGAAGGTTCAGCACTTCCGGTAATGTCCGATTTTAGAAGTAGCATAAATAATGCCGTAGAGACTAGAGCGCAGGTTCAGAAGCAAGCTCAGACTTATAGAAAATTAAAGGTTCCTGCAGCCGTAAGTGACATATCTAAAGCGGAGTTTATAGAAGCACAAACTCAAGACGAGTCAGTAGGTCCTTGTAAGGTGAAGGCCAAGGATGGTGTAGTGAAGAAGTGTAAAGGGTCCGGTAGTTGTAAGTTTGTACATTAGAACAGGTTATTGTACAGAGAATTTGAAGATAGTGGTAGTAGACAGTTTCACCAATTAGTGGTACCTACCCAGTATAGAACGACAGTGCTTAAGGTAGCTCATGAGTCGATTATGGGAGGTCATTTAGGCGTAAAGAAAACGTCAGATAGAGTATTCGCAGAATTGTATTGGCCAGGCGTTAGTGGAGATGTAACTAGGTATTGTAGGTCCTGCGATGTATGCCAAAGGACGTACCAAAAGGTCGAGTGACCAAAGTACATTTAGGTTAGATGCCACTGATAGATACACCATTCAAGCGGGTAGCCGTAGACATAGTTGGACCAATTTTTCCAGTGTCGGATAGGAAAAATAGGTACATTTTAACCATGGTAGACTATGCAACTAGGTATCCGGAGGCAGTAGCATTGCCCTCAATTGAAACTGAGAGAGTAGCTGAGGCATTAGTTGATATGTTCAGTAGGCTAGGTGTACCAGAGGAAATGCTGACTGATTGTGGGTCACAGTTTACGTCAGAACTTATGGCTGAAGTAAGCAGGTTATTGTCTTTGCGTCAAATCATGACAACACCATATCACCCTATGTGTAACTGGTTAGTCGAACGATTTAACGGGACGTTAAAGCAAATGTTACGGCGTATGTGTTCCGAGAGACCCAAAGATTGGGACAAGTATCTCAATGCTTTATTGTTTGCATTTAGAGAGGTTCCACAAGAGA
This sequence comes from Cyrtodaria siliqua, assembly GCA_037043455.1. NCBI lineage: Eukaryota > Metazoa > Mollusca > Bivalvia > Adapedonta > Hiatellidae > Cyrtodaria > Cyrtodaria siliqua. The sequence continues at coordinate 130,732 of JAWPHD010001710.1, read as the reverse complement.
GTTTAGGATTTTCTCCGTTTGAGTTATTGTACGGTAGGTCAGTTAGAGGTCCCATGAGGATTCTTAGAGAGATGTGGGCAGGTGAAGTAGATAGTGATGAGGTTAAGACTACATATCAGTATGTTTTAGATCTGAAGGAGAAACTAGAGGAGACTTGTAAGATAGCTCAAAGTTAGTTAGTTAAGGCAAGTACAAAATATAAACGGTACTATGACCAGAAAGCTAGAGCTAGGAAGTTTAAGATCGATGACAGGTATTACTGTTACTCCCGACCGACAATAACAAGTTGTTATTACAATGGAAAGGTCCGTTTTACGTTAGAGGGATAGTGAACACTATGGATTACCGTATCGAGATAAACGGAAAGTTAAAGACCTTTCAAGCGAATATGCTGAAAGAGTATATCAGTAGAACCGATAATGTGCAACAAGGGGTGTTAACTGTAGTTAATGTTGCAGTTATTGAGGATAGTGAGGAAGACAGTAGTGAGGACACTAGTCCCATGTATTTTCCCACTAGTGTAGGTAGGGAGACAGCAGCCGATGTAGACATATCGGGCATGCTTAGTGTAGAGCAGCAACGAGAGATGGGTAGTTTACTCTCGGAGTTCAGTGATGTCTTGTCCGAAAACCTGGGGCAGACAGATGGAGTGCAACATGATATTGTACTCACATCAGGGGAACCAATTAGAATTAAGGGGTATCCCATTCCATTTCACTCCCGATCAATTGTTGATGAGGAGGTGAAGGACATGTTGAAATTGGGTGTCATCGAACCTTCAAACGCCCCATTTTCATCCCCAATCGTACTTATTAAGAAGAAAGATGGGTCACTTCGATTCTGCATCGATTTTAGGCAGCTCAATAAACGTACCATCTTTGATGCAGAGCCAATGCCTAATATTGAGGAGGTATTCTCTAAACTTGCGGGATATTCGTATTTCTCCAAGTTAGACCTCAGTAAAGGTTATTGGCAAGTCCCACTTTCAGACCGAGCTAAAGAGATGACCTCCTTCGAAACTTCGCAAGGACTTTTTAAGTTCAAGGTCATGCCCTTTGGTCTCGTAAACGCCCCAGCAACATTCTGTAGGTTGATGAGGAAAGTCCTTAAGGATTTGTCCAACACAGACAGTTTCGTAGATGACATCCTGGTGTTTACAACAACATTTGAAGACCATATTAAGGCTCTACGTAATCTGTTGCAACGGCTACGCCGGTTTAAACTGACTGCAAAACCTAGCAAGTGTCACATAGGTTACGCAGATATAGAGTGTCTGGGTCATGTTGTCGGGAGGGATCAGAAATTGAAACCCAACCCCGACAAGGTTAAGGCAATTCAGGAAGCACCAAGACCCGAGACAAAGAAACAAGTCAGGTCATTTTTAGGGTTGGCGGGTTTTTACAGGAAGTTTATTCCAAACTTTTCGGCTATAGCTGCACCTTTGTCAGACTTGACAAAGAAAGGTCAACCCAATAGGATAACTTGTGGGGAAAGCCAGGAGCGAGCTTTTGTCTCTTTAAAGGGGAGTCTGGTCAAAACCCCAATACTAAAATTACCTGAACTTGACCAGGAGTTTATCCTCAGAACGGATGCCTCCGATATCGGGGTGGGTGCAGTCCTACTACAAGAGCAAGATGGGTGTAGTCTCCCCATGGCTTACGCAAGTCGGAAACTATTACCCCGGGAATGTAACTACTCTGTTATCAAAAGGGGAGTGTCTTGCAGTAGTGTGGGGTGTCAGTAAATTCCACCGATATGTTTTTGGTAAGGAATTTGTCTTGGAGACTGACCACCAACCGTTAGCTTATATTAATAAAGCAAAGGTAGCTAACAGTAGGTTAATGAGGTGGGCACTGACTCTGCAGCCTTACCGGATGAAAATTAAAGCGATCCGAGGAAAGGACAATATTGGGGCAGACTATTTAAGTCGCCGCACATAATGACCGGTTTAATACAATAGTGTATTGCAGTGTATTGTACAATAGTAGTATATGTTACGACAGGGTAGTGTACAATTGTAGAATAGTGTTGAAATTGTAATTACATATTATAGTTAGGTTATAACTGCAGTGGATGTTTTCCGGAAGACGGTCGTTGTACTGGCTGAAGGTTGCATCCCTCAGTAGTAATAGTTAACATACTCAAGCGATTGAGCGATCAGCTTGTACGTTTTGTCGCTCATTTACTCAGAAGAATTAATAGTTTCTTAACGTGTAAATATTAATTATCATTTTGTTGAATTTTAAAAGTGTAGCACTTTCTTTAAGTGGGGAGATGTTGTCACAAAATGTCACGGGTAGAGCGTACTGGTCGTACATAGCTCTTGTAAGTTATCGGTTACACCCAAATCTATTGTTCGAGTTGAAACAATTTCACAATATTCATGATCTATTCATGTTACACGTAAAAGCGTGCACATTTTAAGTGGCCGCCAGAGAGGCCGTGTCATAAGTTTAGTTTTGTGCTAATGCATGTAAACGTATAGGTATATTTTCCTTAAACGGCAAAATTGTATAAGGGGCCTCTCGTGAAGATTCAATACTGTAGATTTAGCCACGTTTGTCACGGACTGAACGGGGGAAATAATGATTTGGGCGTAATGTTTGCTCTAAAACCCATTGTCTTCTAGCTCTCGCCGGGATGATCGATAGTACTTTGTTGGAACAGAGATTGGACGGAAAAATTCATAGGCAACATGTGCCAAAGCCATCCAGGGTTGGAAATAAGCCATCCAGGATATAAGCCATCCAGGGTTGGAGTAAGCCATCTAGGTTTGGATATCCAGGAGTGGAGCTAAGCTTCCACGAATAACGTTTACGAGCGGTGGAGACGGTCCCCGTACCTGCGTCAGCATGGCCAGGTTTTACTAACGACAACCCCCGGGACACAAGGTGGGCCCGTTACCAGTCCTCACTGGAGGAATATCACTCACAATCTGAGTGGAGGTTAACTATCATTGCATCGCGTCATCAACCCTTACAGAAGGCATTTGATGACAATCATCCATTGAATTCGCGCATCATCATATTCATGAGCTCTCGCGCATCACAGTTATCGCGCTAGATCAACATTGTTATAGCTTTAACAACACTTTAGTGTCTTAGACATTCAGTATTTATAACAATACTAAGAACATCTTAAACGTTCATGAGAACATTCTTTTCATAGTTCATTTGTGTATTCGCTTTTTTTTTTTAGATAATTGTATATATATTAAACATATTTTAAAAGTTGCATTAAACTTATGTAAATGCATTCACCGTCATTGATTCTTTCCCGAGTTAGCCCAACCACTAAGGTCATCTTGTGACATTAACCTTGTCGGGGTTGGGTTTCAATTTCTGGCCCCTCCCGACAACATGACCCAGACACTCTATATCTACGTAACCTATGTGACACTTGCTAGGGTTTGCAGTCAGTTTAAACCGGCAGCCGTTCATACAGATTACGTAGAGCCTTAATATGGTCTTCAAATGTTGTTGTAAACACCAGGATGTCATCTACAAAACTGTCTGTGTTGGACAAATCCTTCAGGTCTTTCCTCATCAACCTACAGAATGTTGCTGGTGCGATTCTTTTACGAGACCGACGGGCATGACCTTGAACTTAAAAAGTCATTGCGAAGTTTCGAAGGATGTCATCTCTTTAGCTTGGTCTGAAAGTGGGACTTGCCAGTAACATTTACTGAGGTCTGACTTGGAGAAATACGAATATTCCGCAAGTTTAGAGAATATCTCCTCAATATTAGGCATTGGCTCTGCATCAAAGATGGTACGTTTATTTAGCTGTCTAAAATCGATGCAGAATCGTATTGACCCATCCTTCTTCTTAATAAGTACGACTGGGGATGAAAATGGGGCGTTTGAAGGTTCGATGACACCCAATTTCAACATGTCTTTCACCTCCTCATCAACAATTGATCGGGAGTGAAATGGAATGGGATACCCTTAATTATAATTGGTTCCCCTGATGTGAGTACCATATCATTTTGCACTCCATCTGTCTGCCCCAGGTTTTCGGACACGACATCACTGAACTCCGACAGAAAACTACCCATCTCTCGTTGCTGCTCTACACTAAGCATGCCCGATATGTCTACATCGGGTGCTGTCTCCTTACCTACAGTAGTGGGAAAATACATGGGACTAGTGTGCTCACTACTGTCTTCCTCACTATCCTCAATAACTGCAACATTAACTACAGTTAACACCCCTTGTTGCACATTATCGGTTCTACTGATATACTCTTTCAGCATATGCGCATGAAAGGTCTTTAACTTTCCGTTTATCTCGATACGGTAATCCATAGTGTTCGCTATCCCTCTAACGTAAAACGGACCTTTCCATTGTAATAACAGCTTGTTATTGTCGGTCGGGAGTAACAGTAACACCTGGTCATCTATCTTAAATTTCCTAGCTCAAGCTTTCTGGTCATAGTACCGTTTGTACTTGGTACTTGCCTTAACTAACTCACTTTGAGCTATCTTACAAAAGAAATATAAAAAGATCGGACAGGGAAAGTAGCATTCAAGGAGGACAGTAAACCACAAAACACAGAAACAAACACGCAAACAGACAAACAAGAAGGCAAAAGCAATAATAAATGCAAACGACACCACAAACACAAAAAGGGTTGACAATAGGGCTACCGCCTTGGAACGGTCAGTGGCAAAGTAGGCCACTGGGGATTTAAACCAGTTCTAGGATGCACCAAACCTCACACTTACCCTACCGTCAACCCATTAAAACAGGACAGTGTAAATAAAGAAATCCCCGCCATGATCTAATCTCTAACCAACAAGGCAGCATCAATAGGCAATATGAGTAAAACACAAATATGCTCGTTTAAATATAATACAAAAAAACAATAGCCTAGAAAGCCACAATGAAGGTACTCAATGACTTTGCAGAAGCCAGAGCAGTAAGAGAATAAACCATTAAGGGCACGACAAGAAAGATCATGGACAAACATCAAACGCCAACGTCCCAATGGGCTTTAGGTAGGCGTCATCGTACAATTAAATAGGAAAGCATAGTGGCGAACTGTAAAAGGGTCCACTACCAAGCATGCAGTACGTTGCAAAATGATAGGGTCATAACCTCTTTTGATAAACTTTTTAACAAGTTTAACAAAGATAGTATGAAAGTGATCACGACCTAGAATATTACGAAGTTTATAAATCACATCACCATAGAAGTCAGGTTGTGATAGTCCTTGTCGCAGAAGAGTCCTTAAATTACTTTTATATTTGGAAAGAAGATCAGGGTTACGATAATAAAATTTTGCAAAGGTTTTACGAAGTTTATGGTAACGGTAACCCTGATTGAGTAATTGTTTAGTTATACAAAGATTACGAATATTAAAGTCCTCTACTCGAGTGCAAGCTCTAGAAAAACAAATAAGTTGAGACACATATACCCCATAAGAAGTTGCTCGGGGAACAACCCCATCCAAGTGGGGATAATTAACAATGTCAAAATTAAAATCATCTCTCTTGTCATAGATTTTGCTAATTATTTTACCATTTTCAATCGAGAGATCTAAATCAAGAAAAGAAGCGTTATTATCAGATATATTAGCTTTGTTAAGCTGAAGTTCTTTAGGATAAATATAATTAACCATAGTTGGAAAGAAAGTCTCTTCTAGTTTCTCCTTCAATTATAAAACATACTGATATCTAGTCTTAACCTCATCACTATCTACTTCACCTGCCCACATCTCTCTAAGAATCCTCATGGGACCTCTAACTGATCTACCGTACAATAACTCAAACAGAGAAAATCTTAAACTATATTGTGGAACCTCCCTAAATGCAAACAACAAAGCATTGAGATACTTGTCCTAATCTTTGGGTCTCTCTGTACACATACGCCGTAACATTTGCTTTAACGTCCCGTTAAATCGTTCGACTAACCCGTTACACATAGGGTGATACGGTGTTATGGTGATTTGACGCAAAGACAATAACCTGCTTACTTCAGCCATAAGTTCTGACGTAAACTGTGACCCACAATCAGTCAGCATTTCCTCTGGTACACCGAACATATCAACTAATGCCTCAGCTACTCTCTGTTTCAATTGAGGGCAATGCTACTGCCTCCGGATACCTAGTTGCATAGTCTACCATGGTTAAAATGTACCTATCTTTCCTATCCGACACTGGAAAAATTGGTCCAAATATGTCTACGGCTACCCGCTTAAATGGTGTATCTATCGGTGGCATCTGACCTAAATGTACTTTGGTCACTCGACCTTTTGGTACTGTCCTTTGGCATACATCGCAGGACCTACAATACCTAGTTACATCTCCACTAAGGCCTGGCCAATAAAATTCTGTCAATACTCTATCTGAAGTTTTCTTAACGCCTAAATGACCTGCCATAATCGCCTCATGAGCTACCTTAAGCACTGTCGTTCTATACTGGGTAGGTACCACTAATTGGTGAAACCGTCTACTACCACTATCTTCAAATTCTCTGTACAATAACCTATTCTTATGTACAAACTTACAACTACCGGACCCTTTACATTTCTGCACTTCACCATCCTTGGCCTTCACTTTACAAGGACCTAATGACTCGTCTTGAGTTTGTGCTTCTATAAACTCCGCTTTGGATATGTCACCTACAGCTGCAGGAACCTTTAATTTTCTATAAGTCTGAGCTTGCTTCTGAACCTGCGCTCTAGTCTCTACTGCATTACTTAAGCTACTTCTAAAATCGGACATTACCGGAAGTGCTGAACCTTCTATGTTCCCCATCGCTAAATCATACATCGGGTCGTCCATACATAGTGCCTCTTTAAAGAAAGGTGTATCTACATCAACATACACGGTGACTGTTTACCTACCAACTGGTCATCCGTAACTAAACTACGCCTAACTACCACACCTGTACAACCTAGATTTAATAATTTTCAAAGTTTTAGTTCTGGTTAATTTTCGCTGAAATCGTGAAAACCGACAAATAGCAAAAAAAATGCATATTCCATTTTTTTACGTTTACACATGCACATATCAAACTACGACAAATTACAAGCATTTGTTTTTATTTATGTTTTTGCAGTTTCTTTTATAATTGAAGATTTTTGCTTTAAAATGTCATTCTTTACCATTTTACAAAAATACGGATGCAGCAATATTAGGAATCACATAATAGTTCGTCATAATGTTTTATATCGAAAGAAACATTAGACTTGACATTAAAATAAACATATCGGCGAAAATGTCAAGATGTTTGAATCTGGTACAAAATGAAAGTGTTACGTTATAAGTTGAAACCTCCCTTAGGATGGGATCAGTCATTAGTTTACTTCTGAACTGGTAATCGGTGATATCATTCATTCGAATAGGTGATAAAACTGATTCAACGCGAAAGGGTGACATCACCTACTGAATGGGTGATATCACCTATTTGAATGAGTTATATCAATAATTCGAATAGGTATCACTCTTTCAAAACGAATGGGTGATGTCACCTATTCGAATCAGTGATGTATATAGTTTATTTCTGAATTGGTAATCGGTGACTGATTCAAATAGATGATATCACTCATTCAAATATGTGATGTCACCCATTCAATAGGTGATATCACCAAATGGTATTAAAATGTAATATTGTGCCCCATAGAGTACAACATAACAAAAATTAAAGCCTGTCTCATAATTTAATTATGATCAGTTACATTTGCACAGTATAGTACATGTTGGGTTACTAGAAAGACCGGAATACACCGAATCACCGGAATACACCGGAATACACCGAAATACATATAATAAAGGCATTATTTATGTAATTAATGGATAATAAATGATTATTTATGATTTAAATAGTAATATATCCATACAGAAGAGTGATTTACGTGTTTGGGGGCTTATATACGCACACTAGTCACCACTATATATACCTATATAGCAAAACTACATACTTATCTCTCTTGAAGGAAAACATCCTAGTGCACAAGATTCTTATTTATGCTTGCATAGACTGGCATAAAAATACAAATAAGTATTTAAATATTTTAATAATACATTTATTACAAGCACATGTAAGCGTATAGATCTATCATAATGTTGTTGTTTAACAATTTATAAAGCAAATAATTGAAGTCAAAACATAAAGCATGCATTTTAAAGTACAGATAGCACTAACACACATTTAAACACATGTATAAGATGGACGTTCGGAGGAAATAATGAGAATATGTTTGAATAACAGGTTATTATTAAAGAGTAGCATACGAATGTTTATTGATAAAAACCATTGCATCTGTAAAGTGCAAGTAAGTTGTATACATTTTTAGAAATTGCAAGTAAGTATATAAATTCTTAGATTATAGATATATGTAAAATGACACCGAGTTGACATATTCAACAATAGGCTATACAGCAACATAAACAAAATGTAAAATTTGAAAGTGTATAAACCGGTGTAATAGTAGTGTTATACAGTATAATACATTTAAAAAACTTCGTATATAGACCCGAAACGTTAATTTGAAATATACAGTGCGTTCCAGTTTGTTGACGATGTGCTGGTTGCGGTCGTGCTGGTTGCGTCATATATCGTACTACAATAAGCTATATACAAGTATATACAAACTGAAAAGTAATGTTAAAAAAAACACATGTTGGAATTTTTCAAAACGAACAAAATATAAGTTAATGTTCCAGTGTTTTTGAGATAAGATAAAGACAACTTATTTATATTACAAATATAACATAAGTTTTATGAAAAGTGACAGTGACACGCACACACTCACGCGTACGAACGCACACGTACACACGTGCGCACACACTGATACTGACACGCACGCACGCACACACGCACGCACACACACACACAAAATATACACAAACTGCTTGACCTATATGAGTATTCACTCACGTACACACACACACACGCGCACACTTACACATTATAAAGTAATCTCCAGTGCTTGATTATATGGACAGTTAGCAGTCACAAATGTATTGAATACAGTGCAATACCACCTCGCCAGAGGCAGCCAAACAGGGCTTCACGGCGTATGCACTGCAACGATACATGAAAGGCTGTGACAACTACATGGTTAATCTTCATTTTTGGTTTCTTTCCGTGAACCGTCAACGTCCTTACGTTTATATTACGTTTCTTTTGACCTGATTTTTTACCGTCTGTCCTTGGTGCGACTACAGTAGATTTTCCGTCAGTTGAAGTTGCGTATGTAGCCTTCACGAACGCTTGTTCGTCATCCGAGCTAAAGACTATGAATTAATAATTTACACAATACAAGCTATTTAATACATTGAACATTAATTGTTGACAAAATATTATTTTGGATGCTATACAGGTATATTCTACACAATATGTATTTTACTGTTTACGCTTATTTCTGATCATAATGATGCAGTATCAATCAGCGGCCTCAATAAGCTATAATAAAAACACTAAATGTAGATGTATGACTTGTGTGCGTATATAAGCCCCCAAAACACATAAATCACTCTTCTGTGTGGATATATTACTATTTAAATCATAAATAATCAGTTATTATCCATTAATTACATAAATAATGCCTTTAATACATGTATTTCGGTGTATTCCGGTGTATTCCGGTGATTCGGTGTATTCCGGTCTTTCTAGTAACCGGTACATTTAATTTCTAAGGGTATAATTAAAATAAGTATAATATATAACTTCCTATTCCTTATTCATGTCCATTCGTGATGCGGTGCAAAATCAGTTTATTTCTGAATTGGTAATCGGTGATATCATTCATTCGAACAGGTGATAACACTGATTCAACGCGAAAGGGTGATATCACCTATGAATGTATCACTCTTTCAAAACGAATGGGTGATGTCACTCATTTAATGTGTATCACCCATTCAATAGGTGATATCACCCTTCCATTTTCAGTGATATCACCGATTCAAATAGGTGATATCTCTAAATGGTATTAAAAAGTAATATGGCGCCCCATCATAGAATGGGATCAGTCATTTATATAGAGTTTAAAATCCTCATCCATCGCTTTATAAGGCCACCCTAATAAAGTGTTTGCACTTTCCCGACCCTAATTTCAAATTTTGGTTACCTAAATATTTTTTTATTTTTTTAAAGCCAAATTTAACAACATAAAGAAAAACATTCATGTTTTAAATAATAAACTGATCTTGCATTTATTTATCAATGAAACTCAATACAAAGTTATAAAAACAAAAGGGTCATATGGCCCTGATTCTCCCACCTGATGACCTTGTCCACTGCAAACACTTGTAACAGTAACAGCTAAAGGGGTGGGACTAAATAAATGTCTGGTAAGTTAAGAGAAGATTTTTCAATTTTTGACCTTATAAGACTCTTTAAAACTGTGACCCTCAGGGCAGGGCAAACTTAGTCACCGTTCAAACAGGTTTGATAGAGGATTCTAAGCTATGGTATATGCACAATATTAGACCTCTATCTCTTGTAGTTTCAGAGAAGAGGATTTCCTATAGAACTATGAGCACTGTGCGGTGCCAGATTTGACACCAGGGTCACCATTTGAACAAACACAAGCTTATGCTGTACGATTTGTGGTTTTTTAAGTTGTTCCCTATATGTCTGTCAAACATGTAATCCCTGGGGTTGAACCAAATTTGACCCGGGGTCACTATTCAAACAAACGATTGGTAGAAGACCAAAGCTTATGGTAATGGCAAAATATTAGACCTCTAGCTTCGACTTGTAGTTTCAGAGATGAAGATTTTTAAAAATTGTCCTAAGTAACTATTATGTTAAATCTGCGACTGCCGGGGCAGGGCCAGATTTTACCACAGGGTCACCATTTGAACAACATTAATTTTGTAAAGGATTATAATCTTATAATGCTACATGCAATATACGAAAGCTCTATACCTTTGGGTTTCAGAGAAGATGTTTAAAGATTTTCCCTATAGAAGTCCATGTAAAACATGTGACCCTAAAATTTGGATAATTTGATAAAATGGATTATTTTATTTAGAAGTGATGTCTCGTCTGCTCTGACCGGATAAATGGAAAATTCTGTGGATCAATTTATTTTTTTCACATAAAAACAAAACAACTTTTAGAGTAAAATTGCATCAAACTTTTCGGATATAAAGGACACACTTTCTGACATGTATTATTTCTGATATTATGTTCACATCAATAATGCAGAAACAACAACAACGGAAATGTCCGTAATTTTTATTTATTTTTTATTATATACTCTGTAAAAAAAGTTTTGGACCATGGCAGTGTTCGAACCAGTACAATGATCGCTGAACCTTGACCCTCATAACCCTTATTATCTCAGTTGATAATTCACAATAGATCAACAATCAACAATAATTATCGTTTACAATGAAAGTTTGCGAAAAAATAATATTCTTTTTATTGGTTATTCGAATGTCTCTGTAACTGTTACTTTATATGGACTTTGCAACATTTTTTATAGACCCTTTGTGTGTTCGCGATATTTTTTTTAAATCAACTCTTGTTTGGAATTTAATGTTTCTGGTACCAAATTAACCGGGTAGGGTAGGCCTTGGTTACTAAAAAAAGATACGGGGTTGATGCACTATTTTCAAACACAGTTTATCTTAAAGGGCTCTGAAAAACTTGAAAAAAGCTGAAAGAATTATCATAATGCCATGAAAAATAAAGGAAATATGACCTATTGAAAATTTGGAAAGAACATAAATGGAGGCGGCCATCTTTGAACGATGACGTCATCGCGCCGTTTTACCATATATGGCATATTGATAAAATGTATTTTAAAGCAAAGAAAATCACTGCAAATGAAAAATAATACTAAAATGTATACATTTTACATCCTTATATTTATTTTTAATCAATTTGCAGTGATTTTCTTTGCTTTAAAATACATTTTGTCAATATGCCAAATATGGTAAAACGGCGCGATGACGTCATCGTTCAAAGATGGCCGCCTCCATTTATGCTCTTTGCAAATTTTCAATAGGTCATATCTCCTTTATTTTTAATGGCATTTTGGTAATTCTTTCAGCCTTTTTCAAGTTTTTCAGAGCCCTTTAAAATAAACTGTGTTTGGAAATAGTGCATCAACCCCTTTAAATTCTGTCAACTAGTTATATTTTTATATGACTTTATATACCCTGGTCCAAAACTTTTTTTACCGAGTATATTTGACATGTTTGACCATCCACATTTAGTTTCGTTGATATAATGATCTAGTTCCCTCTTCGTTTATTTATTAATTTATTGTTTTTCTGCCACTGTGTATATCTTGAATAGAAGGTGCATCTGTATCAGCCAATCAGGAACGATACCAGAATATCAGTATAATAGCTGCCGCATCAAAATAAATTTAGAACAAAGGTTTGAGACGTTTGTCTTGAAAAAAGCAAGCGTCGCACATGATCTGGACTACACCACTGCGCTTAGGTATCCACAGACAACACTGACAATAGCCGTGTTATAGTGTCCATATAGTCGTTGTATGTACGAGTCTTATATGTGGACAAATTGGTAGTGTATAGGAGATGAGGAAAGTATGTCTGAAAATATTCATTAGTCATACTGGAAAGGTATATAAAACGAAGCCATTTCATGTTTTATCATTTTATTATCAATATTTTAATTGCAATCAATGATGTACCATCAGTTTTACAATCACACAGCACACGTATTCTAGTGGAAAGTTGATCTATAGAACAGAGATAAATAAAACAAATTCAACATCTATCTTACATCAGAGTATTTCAGTTGGTTGTTTTTATTTGGCTTATATTTGGTGATACGAAGCAAGGAACAAGATCGCCAAATACAAAGGGGTTTATTGTTTTACAAACTTAATAATAATATTATAATATTTCACCAAAATATCTGTTTAGTATGGAAATTGCATGATTACATCTGTATGTTACATGCTGGTTACACTGTCCTGATTATATGGTTTTATTTCTTCATACTCTAAAGCAAAATCCAGACAATTAAATGTGGAATACTGTCCGTAGTATATGACTATATCCCGTCTCTCTGTTTTGAAAGCACAATGGGATGTTGTTTTTAGTACTGAAATCACTGTGTTAGTGATTTCAGTACTAAAAACAACAGTATGTACCACTTGAAACTTCTTTTTTGCCATAGCTTCCAACACGTACTGCAGGAGTTATATACCACATGCATACATCATGTACATACTTTACATTACTGTACTTTTCACCAGATCAGGAGAATGAATTTTCACAGATTACCGTATCTAAAATTCATTTTAGACTATTTAAATAAAACTTAACAAAAAATAATTCGATTTGGACACTTCTTAATGTAAATAATTCCTGAATAATATTCAAGTTAAACATAATTCCTAATTTTTCTCTATATGACGTGTGTATTTGATTTGTTTAATGTATGCAAATTGCACCTCTTTATAAAAAGTAAAAAATGAATCACTGTTTTTACCAAGTTACAGCTTGTATAGCTATATGAGTTACAGCTTGTATAGCTATATGAGTAACAGCTTGTATAGCTATATGAGTTAGAGCTTGTATAGCTATATGAGTTACAGCTGGTATAGCTATATGAGTTACAGCTGGTATAGCTATATGAGTTACAGCTTGTATAGCTATAAGAGTTACAGCTTGTATAGCTATATGAGTTACAGCTGGTATAGCTATATGAGTTACAGCTGGTATAGCTTTATGAGCAGAGCATGCGCATGCTTCAACACCTGCCTCATATTTTCCCATAAAAAGGGTCATACTGTAACATGTAGTAGCTCCCTTGCTTGACTTTCAGCATATATAGGGTAGTGCACAGACCGTTATTAATATGTCTGTGGGTAGTGCACAGACCGTTATTAATATGTCTGTGGGTAGTGCACAGACCGTTATTAATATGTCTGTGGGTAGTGCACAGACCGTTATTAATATGTCTGTGGGTAGTGCACAGACCGTTATTAATATGTCTGTGGGTAGTGCACAGACCGTTATTAATATGTCTGTGGGTAGTGCACAGACCGTTATTAATATGTCTGTGGGTAGTGCACAGACCGTTATTAATATGTCTGTGGGTAGTGCACAGACCGTTATTAATATGTCTGTGGGTAGTGCACAGACCGTTATTAATATGTGTGTGGGTAGTGCACAGACCGTTATTAATATGTGTGTGGGTAGTGCACAGACCGTTATTAATATGTGTGTGGGTAGTGCACAGACCGTTATTAATATGTGTGTGGGTAGTGCACAGACCGTTATTAATATGTGTGTGGGTAGTGCACAGACCGTTATTAATATGTCTGTGGGTAGTGCACAGACCGTTATTAATATGTGTGTGGGTAGTGCACAGACCGTTATTAATATGTGTGTGGGTAGTGCACAGACCGTTATTAATATGTGTGTGGGTAGTGCACAGACCGTTATTAATATGTGTGTGGGTAGTGCACAGACCGTTATTAATATGTCTGTGGGTAGTGCACAGACCATTATTAATATGTGTGTGGGTAGTGCACAGACCGTTATTAATATGTCTGTGGGTAGAGTGCACAGACCGTTATTAATATGTGTGTGGATAGTGCACAGACCGTTATTAATATGTGTGTGGGTAGTGCACAGACCGTTATTAATATGTGTGTGGGTAGTGCACAGACCGTTATTAATATGTGTGTGGGTAGTGCACAGACCGTTATTAATATGTGTGTGGGTAGTGCACAGACCGTTATTAATATGTGTGTGGGTAGTGCACAGACCGTTATTAATATGTCTGTGGGTAGTGCACAGACCGTTATTAATATGTCTGTGGGTAGTGCACAGACCGTTATTAATATGTGTGTGGGTAGTGCACAGACCGTTATTAATATGTGTGTGGGTAGTGCACAGACCGTTATTAATATGTGTGTGGGTAGTGCACAGACCGTTATTAATATGTGTGTGGGTAGTGCACAGACCGTTATAAATATGTGTGTGGGTAGTGCACAGACCGTTATTAATATGTCTGTGGGTAGTGCACAGACCGTTATTAATATGTGTGTGGATAGTGCACAGACCGTTATTAATATGTGTGTGGGTAGTGCACAGACCGTTATTAATATGTGTGTGGGTAGTGCACAGACCGTTATTAATATGTGTGTGGGTAGTACACAGACCGTTATTAATATGTGTGTGGGTAGTGCACAGACCGTTATTAATATGTGTGTGGGTAGTGCACAGACCGTTATTAATATGTCTGTGGGTAGTGCACAGACCGTTATTAATATGTCTGTGGGTAGTGCACAGACCGTTATTAATATGTGTGTGGGTAGTGCACAGACCGTTATTAATATGTCTGTGGGTAGTGCACAGACCGTTATTAATATGTGTGTGGGTAGTGCACAGACCGTTATTAATATGTCTGTGGGTAGTGCACAGACCGTTATTAATGTGTGTGGGTAGTGCACAGACCGTTATTAATATGTGTGTGGGTAGTGCACAGACCGTTATTAATATGTGTGTGGGTAGTGCACAGACCGTTATTAATATGTGTGTGGGTAGTGCACAGACCGTTATTAATATGTGTGTGGGTAGTGCACAGACCGTTATTAATATGTGTGTGGGTAGTGCACAGACCGTTATTAATATGTGTGTGGGTAGTGCACAGACCGTTATTAATATGTCTGTGGGTAGTGCACAGACCGTTATTATTATGTGTGTGGGTAGTGCACAGACCGTTATTAATATGTGTGTGGGTAGTGCACAGACCGTTATTAATATGTGTGTGGGTAGTGCACAGACCGTTATTAATATGTGTGTGGGTAGTGCACAGACCGTTATTAATATGTCTGTGGGTAGTGCACAGACCGTTATTAATGTGTGTGGGTAGTGCACAGACCGTTATTAATATGTCTGTGGGTAGTGCACAGACCGTTATTAATATGTCTGTGGGTAGTGCACAGACCGTTATTAATATGTGTGTGGGTAGTGCACAGACCGTTATTAATATGTGTGTGGGTAGTGCACAGACCGTTATTAATATGTGTGTGGGTAGTGCACAGACCGTTATTAATATGTGTGTGGGTAGTGCACAGACCGTTATTAATATGTGTGTGGGTAGTGCACAGACCGTTATTAATATGTGTGTGGGTAGTGCACAGACCGTTATTAATATGTGTGTGGGTAGTGCACAGACCGTTATTAATATGTCTGTGGGTAGTGCCAGGACTGGTCCGCCTGCAGTCAGTATAATGTGACTGGGTGGGGTATTATGTCATGTAAAGTGGAGTATTGTGCTCACTGCTACAAGAAGATACTGCCGTGATACATGTACGACTTAAAGATTGTTACAAACAAAGTTAAACCCCATGCATACATACATTCATATAATTATACTGTACAAATATGTGGAACAACCAAACATTTAAATCTATATATGCCACAATGTTTTACAAACAAAATCTACAAACAGGTGCGTATTATTTACAGCAGTTTGTCTGGGAATTCTTGCAGTCGGATACAATGAACTTGGTTATCAAATTCATTCTTCTATTCTAATTGTTAAATATAAGATTATTATATCATGACATTTCTGTTATATAACATATATTTATTTACAAACATATTATTTACACAAGACTGCATGTCCGCAATAATTGTCTCGCCAATACTGCTATCAATAATTATCTCACCTATACTGCTATTAAGAAATTCAATGTTGAATGAATGAAGAGCCATGCTTTTTCTGAAATGCAATACAGAGTTCTGAAATCTGTACTTGTGAGTGGGCTTGCTGAACAATACAGAGTTCTGAAATCTGTACTTGTGAGAGGGCTTGCTGAACAATACAGAGTTCTGAAATCTGTACTTACAAGTGGTACCTACGTCTCGCCACTTTCATCGAAGGCGAGACAAAAATGATATACTCAGTAACTCTGTCAAGACTCAACACATAATATTTAGCGTGATTCAACACGAGGTACCGGTACATCAACCATGGTAAGTGCTGATCAAGTGATCGAGTGTTGAACATGTATCATTATACAGTTAGATTTACAGCTATAATACCAACCATTAATGCCTCCTACATTTCAGTCAACATAGTTTTGCAAAGCTACTATTATTATATTTTAGTTAAAAATTAAAAAAAATCAACAAACATTTCTACATTAACTATTGATGGGTGAACATGAAGGGTGAATGTTATATTAAGGCATTTAAAGGTCATTAAAACCGACTACATGTAAAATATTTACTAACCTTTGCATACCGAATTAAACACATTGCTTTGTAAACACACAGCAGCTTTAAATACTGTATGGACCGTTCTCCTCTGCTACATTTGAATGTTATCTTAGCATACAAACATGCAGGTCGCACGTATCCATTACATACAAGCATCCATAACTATTCAGAACATACATGTATTCAGACATACAAGCATGTATTCAGAACATATAAGCATGTATTCAGACATACAAGCATGTATTCAGAACATACAAGCATGTATTCAGACATACAAGCATGTATTCAGACAAAGCATGTATTCAGACATACAAGCATGTATTCAGAACATACAAGCATGTATTCAGAACATACAAGCATGTATTCAGACATACAAGCATGTATTCAGACATACAAGCATGTATTCAGAACATACAAGCATGTATTCAGACGACATACAAGCATGTATTCAGACGACATACAAGCATGTATTCAGAACATACAAGCATGTATTCAGAACATAAAAGCATGTATTCAGAACATACAATCATGTATTCAGGCATACAAGCATGTATTCAGACATACAAGCATGTATTCAGACATACAAGCATGTATTCAGAACATACAAGCATGTATTCAGACGACATACAAGCATGTATTCAGACATACAAGCATGTATTCAGAACATACAAGCATGTATTCAGACATACAAGCATGTATTCAGACATACAAGCATGTATTCAGATGCCATACAAGCATGTATTCAGACATACAAGCATGTATTCAGACATACATACAAGCATGTATTCAGACATACAAGCATGTATTCAGAACATACAAGCATGTATTCAGACATACAAGAATGTATTCAGAACATACAAGCATGTATTCAGACATACAAGCATGTAGTTAGAACATACAAGCATGTATTCAGAACATACAAGCATGTATTTAGACGACATACAAGCATGTATTCAGACGACATACAAGCATGTATTCAGAACATACAAGCATGTATTCAGAACATACAAGCATGTATTCAGACATACATACAAGCATGTATTCAGACATACAAACATGTATTCAGACATACAAGCATGTATTCAGACATACAAGCATGTATTCAGAACATACAAGCATGTATTCAGACATACAAGCATGTATTCAGAACATACAAGCATGTATTCAGACATACAAGCATGTATTCAGAACATACAAGCATGTATTCAGACATACAAGCATCTATTCAGACATACAAGCATGTATTCAGACATACAAGCATGTATTCAGACGACATACAAGCATGTATTCAGACATACATACAAGCATGTATTCAGACATACAAGCATGTATTCAGAACATACAAGCATGTATTCAGACATACAAGCATGTATTCAGACATACAAGCATGTATTCAGAACATACAAGCATGTATTCAGAACATACAAGCATGTATTCAGACATACAAGCATGTATTCAGAACATACAAACATGTATTCAGACATACAAGCATGTATTCAGACGACATACAAGCATGTATTCAGAACATACAAGCATGTATTCAGACATACAAGCATGTATTCAGACATACAAGCATGTATTCAGACATACAAGCATGTATTCAGAACATACAAGCATGTATTCAGAACATACAAGCATGTATTCAGATGACATACAAGCATGTATTCAGACATACATACAAGCATGTATTCAGAACATACAAGCATGTATTCAGACATACAAGCATGTATTCAGACGACATACAAGCATGTATTCAGAACATACAAGCATGTATTCAGAACATACAAGCATGTATTCAGACATACAAGCATGTATTCAGACATACAAGCATGTATTCAGACATACATATAAGCATGTATTCAGACGACATACAAGCATGTATTCAGACGACATACAAGCATGTATTCAGACATACAAGCATGTATTCAGACATACAAGCATGTATGCAGACATGAAATTAATTGTATTGGGTTTTACAGTGCACCTACACAAGAAAGGTTATATGGCGCCAACATGGATATGAACATGCCAGGTCCATCCTCCATTTTATACATCAAGATAAAATATGGAGAATAGGCCTAGAATCTTCCAACCTGCAGAACTGCAAAGTTGCTGCAAATTCTATAGTAGACACTCCATTTACGATGCAAGAGATATTTAAAGATTTTTTTCCCCTGGAAATCTACTAAGATGAACTGAATTTGGTTCTATAACACTGCAACACAATACACATTATATGGCAGTCCAGACTCTATTGTACCCATCCCTTTAGGACGTCTTATCGATTATCGGGGGCAGGGACGTTAAACCTTAGAGCAATAACAACAACAATACTTTATATGGCGCCAATATAGATATGGAAAACTTACAACTACCGGAGAAACAAGAGTTAATGCAACTCCAGCTGTTTAACTGAACGCAAAAAAAGGTTATATGGCGCCAACAGGAATGAACATTCCAGGTCCAAATTCCAGTGTCGCGTTTCTTTTTCCTTTCAGTATATTATACCGAGTATAGTTTATATAATACAGAGTCTAAACAGAACTATCACTGAACGTGATAATACCTTGCTTGAACCAACTCAAGTCAAACAAAGGGCCATAATTATGTAATAAATTAGGCATTCAACAATGGGCGACATAGACGGACATAAGACAACAGTTGTTGTGAGTGTATGAAGTTTGGGAACAATTGGTGTTTAATTTCAAAAGTGCCTTACTGGGGTCCCATGTATGTTTTAATGGAATAGCCCCGAGATATGCTAGTAATAACAAGAGGTCAATGACCTTGAAGCTCTACTGATGGGTTTTTGATAGCTAGATCAGCATTCCTGTGAAGTTTCACGAAAATCCGTCAAGTAGTTTCAGAGGAGTAGTCGCTACAAGTTTTCATTATATAACTCTATGTAAACAAAGATGGCCGCTGGCGTCGGTGGTTCTACCCAGGTGCCCGCCCGTGCACGAAAATACGAAAATTGACCGGAGGGGCACCTGGGGTCTTCCTCCACCAGTGGAAGCTGGAAAGTCGCCATATGACCTTAGCTGTTGGTGCGACTATAAAATCCAATTCAATTCAAGTAGTCGTTACAAACTTGTATTTTGAAAATCTATTTTTAGCCATGACAGCCATCTTGAATTTCCAGCCGACCTGAAATTTTGCTTGGATCAATTAGACATCAAGAGCAACATTCCTGTGAAGTTTCATGAAATCCATCAAGTAGTTACAGAGGAGTAGTCGCTACAAGTTTTTTTTACTAGATAACTCTATGTATAAAACAAAGATGGCCGCTGGCAGCCATGTTTAACGTCGAATCAAAATAATGTTC
This sequence comes from Cyrtodaria siliqua, assembly GCA_037043455.1. Taxonomy (NCBI): domain Eukaryota; kingdom Metazoa; phylum Mollusca; class Bivalvia; order Adapedonta; family Hiatellidae; genus Cyrtodaria; species Cyrtodaria siliqua. The sequence continues at coordinate 110,228 of JAWPHD010001710.1, read as the reverse complement.
GATAAGGATCAACATCATGTCATACTGATCATTTTAGGAAAAGATGCATATCATTATTACTTATAGTTTTCAAGAAGTAGTCGCTACAAATCTGTTGTTTGAAAAATTATTTTTAGCCGTGGCAGCCATCTTGAATTTCCGGCCGAAATTTTGCTAGGATCAATTAGACATCAAGAGCAACATTCCTGTGCAGTTTCATGGAAATCTGTCAAGTAGTCTCAGAGGAGTAGTCGCTACAAGTTTTTACTAAATAACTCCATGTAAACAAAGATGGCCGCTGGCAGCCGTGTTTAACGTCGAATCAAAACCATTTTCGACAAGGACCAACATCATGTCATGCTGATCATTTTAGAAAAAGTCCCATATCAATATCACTTAAGAGTTTTTAAGAAGTAGTCGCTACAATCTTGTTTTTTTTTATAAATATATTTTTAGATTTGGTGGCCATCTTGGATTTCACATCAACATGAATTTTTGCTAGGATCAACTAGACTTCATGGGCAATATTTCTGTAAAGTTTCATGAAAATCCATTCAGTAGTTTCAGAGGAGTAGTCGCTACAAAAAAGTTTACGGACGGACAGACGGACTAACAGACGACGGACACCACATCACGGCATAAGCTCTGCTGATCTCTGATCAGTAGAGCAAAAAATGCGTTACGGGACACGAGACAAAAATGTGTTACGCGATGTTACAGACAACGTGATTCATATATAGCCCCCACTTCACTTTGTGAAAGCGGAGTGTAATAATATGACACTGAGTCAACAATGTATTTGGGGCACTTGTTTCAGTCAAAGTTTTATTTGGACTTTTCAGAAATATCTTGCTAGGGTATTTTCAATGCAAAATTCTGCTGCATCAAAAATTAGGAAAATATATTTAGGATTTCTATCCAAAAATGATTTTAATGTGTGGGAAAAACATGCAAAATATTAAGGCTAAACTCACATGAGATTTCTTAATTTTCTGCTGTCCCAGCAACAAGGCATTTATGCGTAACCCACTCAAGAAAGCATTTTGGCTGTAAAATATTTATTTCTCAACCAAATTTTAAAACTAAAGTATTTTTATTTACCACAAAGTATTCCAGTTCAGATGATAATATAAGTACTTATTGTTGAAATTGCTCATGTAAATGCTGAAAAACCTTTGGCTGGCACACGCTCCCAAACTATAGTCTGACACACGCTCCCAAGCTCTAGTTCATATAACACAAGAGTGTAGTAAATAAAACACCGAGTCTAGAAATAGGACACTGAGCCTAGTCGGGTAGCTTATAAATGATGCTTTCTGTTAACACAATACTTAAACAAACAAAGAGACATAGAGAAAACAAACAAAAAAATGAGCAAATTATATTTTATTAAAGAGACTGGAAGCGATCTGTAGTTTTATGGGTGTCAATCCAAATCCAAACAAAACCACCATAATGTGTTTTGAGTTTCATATTTAATACACATATGCACTAAGTAGGCCAAGTAATACACATATGCACTAAGTAGGCCAAGTGATTCGTACGATTTAATTATTGTTAAAGAAATAGTTTGGTCTGGAAAACGAGATGACTCTGCTAGTTTTTTTTCTATAATAAATAACTAATATTAATTCATATGATGCTTTAAGGTTCTTAGAAAATCTTGTTAGTGATCGAGGAAATTAATAATTCAACCAAACTTAATATGCGATTTATTTAATGCATGTGCACATTTCATATGAAACTGAAGCACATTATGAGGGTTTCCTCTTGTATTTGCACCAATTACTCTCCCAGACTGCTCCAGTCCCTTTAAAAACAATGAAGTGGTAAAATAAATAACTTTTACAAGCACTATCGCTGCTGTCTTCGTAAAACAACCGCTATTCCCAAAACTATGGCCAAAAATGTTACTAGATACATATCCCAGTTAGGTCCCAGCTGATACCGTATGTCCAGTCTGTTTATAAGTGTGTAGTAATCTTCCAGCTGAAAAATAAAGTAGAATGGTAAAATAATAAATATTTGTTCATATAATTTTTTTATTTTTTATAAGGCAAACACTTATATGTACCATAGCACATGTAACTGTATAACTGACCTTAAGTATATAGGTCTCACAACACAGTTAGCTCCCTTAAAACCCACGGTAGGATAATTCTTCACCATAAAAAAGTAGCGGTGTTTCAGCTTTAAATATTTTTATTAATTGCTGGCAGACATATGTTTATTCTTGTTGCAGGTGAGACGATCAGTCTGAAATTGGACGTGCAGCAATGAAACTAAAATATGACAGTTTTAATGGATGTTGAAGAAGAGTAGGAATTCCGGTTTAAACTTACAAGAGAATGCCCAAAGTCACCACACTGGTCAACATAGCAGGTTTTTTACATTTTTGTATGGGCAAATAATTATGTTTCATAAAAAGTGACTGTTGGCATGGAAACTTTCGGATCAGAATAGCTAAGTATTCATCCAGCCACTGTATTTATATAGTAGATACCAGATTTCCTCTAATAGTAGAATCTGGCGAGTTATGTGAAATGCCTTGGGCACTCTTATAAAAAGTTGTTGTTTTTTAGTGGGGTTTACAAAAGAGCGAAAACTTATTGAATTTTGATTTTATTTTTGGTTACAAAACATCGAAAAATAAAAATAAAAAGGTGTGGCTCTTATTAGTGAAAATACGGTAACCACTGTTGTAAATCTGTACTGTACAGTGAGACCTATAACAGCAAGGAGTAGGCACCATTTATATTCATTATATACAAAATACTGAAGTCATCATTATACATGTTATAGGTAGGCGATTATTGGTGGGGGATTATTGGTGGGGATTATTGGTGGGGGTTTATAGGTGAGGATTATTGGTGGGGGATTATTGGTAGGGGATTATTGGTGGGGGATTATTGGTAGGGGATTATTGGTGGGGGATTATTGATAGGGGATTATTGGTGGGGGATTATTGGTGGGGATTATTGGTGAGGATTATTGGTGGGGATTATTGGTGGGGATTACTGGTGGGGGATTATTGGTGGGGATTATTGGCAGGGATTATTGGTGGGGGATTATTGGTGTGGGATTATTGGTGGGGATTATTGGTGGGATTGGTGGGGGATTAATTTGCTTGGGATTTTATTGATCCAAACTACAGGATTCCAAAGAAATATGTTGAAAACTAAAATGGCTTCTCTACATCAATTCTAGTAAATCAACATATTAGTGTCCCTATCAGGGCAGGAAATGTTATTTCTGAGTTACTCGTCCTACGTAATATTTGAATGGTCAAATTGATAAATTGTTAAAGAATTTATCTGAATTTCTACTCATCCTGCATCAATGATCACTCATCATGGCGAGCGGATGAGAGGGATTTTCATGTCCTGCCTAGGAGCATTATGTTGTAGGTAAATACCAAGATATTGCTAAAGAAACTAACCCTCTAAATAACAGCAAAATTAGACTAAAAAAACGTTTATCAAAATTCTAGCCAGGTCATATAATAATGTATATGTGCTGATTAAAAGTATAGGTTTATTCAAAGGTTTTTAAAATACCCATGATTGAATATGCGTAGAATTAATTATGAGTCGGTAACTCTTAATTCTACGCTCCAGTTTATGGAGTTTGGCTGCTTAATGTTGTTTATATAGTGTCTATAGAATTCGGATTCTCAAAATAGGTAAATCATATATATATACCTGTCAGTAGGTCAAGAAACGGTGTACATATGTTGTAAAATTTGGCTGTTGTTGGCGGGATGGTAGGCTACTTTAACCCTTAACCTGCTAAGCACGACCATAATAGCCTTTGCGTCCATTGTAAACCCAGATCAGCCTGGGCCAAATCCTCCAGCTGCTGATCAATCATTCTCCCCAAAACACCCTTTTGTCACATAAATGGAATAGTCATAATTCAAAGAAAGAACAGTCCATTATATATATGAAGCGGGTTAAGAAGATTTACCACTATTCTGAACTTATGAATGCCATAGTAAAAACAATTAAAACATGTAATATCAAATTAATATTCCTAAGATTCTTTGACCAGTAGAGTTAACAATTATATTACTGTAAGCCATTCCTACCTCTTTGTTAAAAACATCTACACCATAAAATAATCCTAGTTTAAACAATGCTAAAGTGACTGGAATGTATGCATCTCCGCTCGTCTCTACTGCCATGTCATAGAACCTCTTGGCCAAATGTACATCCTGTAAAGAAATTGTTAAACAATTAATGTTTCGTTTAATACTGTTTTACATCATTTAAAGCACATGTTAAGCCACATGACAGTCGATTTTTGTGGTAGAGGCAGAACACCCCATTTTTCCTGGTTAGAACCAGTACTTTATACCTTCCATCATCTTCAAGAATCAACACGTTCTCACTTGACAAGTCGAGCTCCCAGTGGAATTCGAAATCGGCAGCGGTGAGAGACGAGAAAGTTTTAGACGGCAGTATCTTTACTATACCAGCCACGGAAGAGTGCTACGTTACAATTATACAAAGTGTATATGTATGTATGGGGTTTAATGCAATTTAGCAATCTTTCAGTCATATCATGATGGTGTCCTTTTGTAGCAGTGAGCTCAACTGTATAGTGCTGCCACACTGGAATACTACACTGTAGACACATGACATGATACCCCACCACTGGAATACCACACCGTAGACACATGACATGATACCCCACTACTACACTGTAGACACATGACATGATACCCCACCACTGGAATACTAGACACGTGACCTGTAGACACGTGACATGATACCCCACCGCTGGAATACCACACTGTAGACACATGACATGATACCCCACCACTGGAATACTACACTGTAGACACATGACATGATACCCCACCACTGGAATACTACACTGTAGACACATGACATGATACCACACCACTGGAATACTACACTGTAGACACATGACATGATACCCCACCACTGGAATACTACACTGCAGACACATGACATGATACCCCACCACTTTAACACTACACTAGTACTCTAGACACATGACATGATACCCCACCACTGGAATACTACACTGTAGACACATGACATGATACCCCACCACTGGAATACTACACTGTAGACACATGACATGATACCCCACCACTGGAATACTACACTGTAGACACATGACATGATACCCCACCACTGGAATACTACACTGTAGACACATGACATGATACCCCACCACTGGAATACCACACTGTAGACACATGACATGATACCCCACCACTGGAATACTACACTGTAGACACGTGACCTGTAGACACGTGACATGATACCCCACCACTGGAATACCACACTGTAGACACATGACATGATACCCCACCACTGGAATACTACACTGTAGACACATGACATGGTACCCCACCACTGGAATACTACACTGTAGACACATGACATGATACTCCACCACTGGAATACTACACTGTAGACACATGACATGATACCCCACCACTGCAATACTACACTGTAGACACATGACATGATACCACACCCAGTCTCATTATACTGGCAGTGAGCCAACTAGTCATAGCACTACCCTGTATATGATGAATGTCAAGCAAAGGATCTACCAACCTCTGCGCAGGGATATTGTAGCCACTAATCCCTGCCAGCACACAACGATAGCTGAGGACCATGTAATTACAAACAAGAGGTCAATGACCTTGAAGCTCTACTGATAGATTTTGATAGCTAGGTGATCAGCATTCCATTCTGAAGTTTCATAAAAAAATGTCAAGTAGTTTCAGAGGAGTAGTCGCTACAAGTTGAAGTTTTTACTATATAACTCTAGGTAAACAAAGATGGCCACTGGCAGCCATGTTTAATGTCGAATCAAAATAATTTTAGACAAGGATCAACATCTTGTCATGCTGATCATTTCAGAAAAAGTCCCATATCAATATCACTTACAGTTTTCAAGAAGTATTCGCTACAAACTTTTTTTTTAAAAATCTGTTTTTAGCCATGGCGGCCATCTTGAATTTCCGGCCGACCTAAAACAATTCTGGGATCAATTAGACATCAAGAGCAACATTCCTGTGAAGTTTCATAAAAATGTGTCAAGTAGTTTCAGAGGAGTAGTCGCTACAAGTTTTTACTATATAAATCTATGTAAACAAAGATGGCCGCTAGCGGCCATGTTTAAAGTTGCATCGAAATAAATTTCGACAAGGATCAACATCATGTCATGCTGATCATTTTAGAAAATGTTCCATATCAATACCACTTACAGTTTTCAAGTAGTAGTCGCTACAAATTTATTTATTTTAAATCTATTTTTAGCCGTGGTGGCCATTTTGAATTTCCGGCCAGCCTAAAATTTTGCTAGGATCAACCAGACATCAAGAGCAACATTCCTGTGAAGTTTCATGAACTTCCGTCAAGTAGTTTCAGAGGAGTAGTCGCTACAAGTTTTTACTATATAACTCTATGTAAACAAAGATGGCCACTGGCAGCCATGTTTAACGTCAAATCCAAATAATGTTCGACAAGGATCAACATCATGTCATGCTGATCATTTTAGAAAAAGTCCCATATCAATATCACTTCTAGTTTTCAAGAAGTAGTCGCTACAAACTTATTTTTTAAAAATCTATTTTTAGCTGTGGTGGCCATCTTGAATTTCTGGGCGATCTGAAATTTTGCTAGGATCAATTACACATCAAGAGCAACATTCCTGTAAAGTTTCATGAAAATCCGCCAAGTAGTTTCAGAGGAGTAGTCGCTACAAGTTTTTACTATATAACTCTATGTAAACAAAGATGGCCGCTAGCGGCCATGTTTAAAGTTGCATCGAAATAAATTTCGACAAGGATCAACATCATGTCATGCTGATCATTTTAGAAAATGTTCCATATCAATACCACTTACAGTTTTCAAGAAGTAGTCGCTACAAATTTATTTATTTTAAATCTATTTTTAGCCGTGGTGGCTATTTTGAATTTCCGGCCAGCCTGAAATTTTGCTAGGATCAACCAGACATCAAGAGCAACATTCCTGTGAATTTTCATGAACATCCGTCAAGTAGTTTCAGAGGAGTAGTCGCTACAAGTTTTTACTATATAACTCTATGTAAACAAAGATGGCCACTGGCAGCCATGTTTAACGTCAAATCCAAATAATGTTCAACAAGGATCAACACCATGTCATGCTGATCATTTTAGAAAAAGTCCCATATCAATATCACTTCTAGTTCTTCAAGAAGTAGTCGCTACAAACTTATTTTTTAAAAATCTATTTTTAGCTGTGGCGGCCATCTTGAATTTCTGGCCGATCTGAAATTTTGCTAGGATCAATTACACATCAAGAGCAACATTCCTGTAAAGTTTCATGAAAATCCGCCAAGTAGTTTCAGAGGAGTAGTCGCTACAAGTTTTTACTATATAACTCTATGTAAACAAAGATGGCCGCTGGCAGCCATGTTTAACGTCGAATCAAAATGATTTTTGACAACGACCAACATCATGTCATGCTGATCATTTTAGAAAAAGTCCCATATCAATATCACTTATAGTTTTCAAGAAGTAATCGCTACAAACTTGTATTTTAAAAATCTATTTTTAGCTTTGGCGGCCATCTTGGATTTCACATCAACATGAATTTTTGCTAGGATCAACTAGACTTCATGGACAACATTTCTGTAAAGTTTAATGAATATCCATCCAGTAGTTTCAGAGGATTAGTCGCTACAAATAAAAGTTAACGGACAGACAGACAGACGGACGGACAGACAGACGGACGACAGTCGCCGCACCACGGCATAAGCTCTGCTGATCTCTGATCAGTAGAGCTAAAAATGCCGATACACTAGGTAATGCTTGGTACAGCAAACTCTTGCCGTAACCAACAGACAATTGACAATAATATCGATTATCACCTTCGAGATGTTGAAAGCATTCAACCTGGTTTTGGCTTGGGTGTAATCTCTTTATTAAATTTACGCACAGCTTCTGTAATGTTCTCAACGGAATACATGTTTGTTTACAAGTACTGTAGCTTAGTAACCGGTGTGGATGTTCGCTACAATTTTTATTTTTTATTTAATTTTTGTACCAAGATACCATTTTTCACACTATTTTCCTATATTATGAACAAAGCAAGTTGAAATATTGGCCTAAAAAATATTTAACCAAGAAATTTAACCTATTAAGTTCACTGAAAGTGACATTCAGTGTAACAAAGCTCAGACTGTAAAACTTTATGTAAATAGGTGGTGAGAGAGTTCATGTCCACCCAATAGGCCGCATGCATTCAATCACTGTCTTTTGTTTTCCCCACCCCCCAATAACAAGCCAAGATTAATTGCTGTACTACTCATTTTTTTATATGTTGATTGATTTACGTCATTTTCAGCACATTTTAGGCTATATATCATGGTCGATCTTAAGTGGTGGAGGCAGACCATCCACCATTTCCAGGCCAGATCCAGTACTGCATACCTCCGGCCATCCATAAGAATAGACACTTTCTCACTTGCAAGTCAAAGACCCAGTGGGATTCAAACACACAGCGGTGAGGCGAGTTTTTTTTTATTATATAAATTAGTATTTTTTTATAAATTTGTATACAGAAGCAATTTATTGTTTTGCTTTTAAATTCACACATACTAGTAAGTCAAGAATGCACACCTAATTCAGGTATAGCCCTTTCTTGTAAATATACATGTAAATTATCATAAACTAAATAGCACCTGGTTCATAAGATATATCTGTACAAAAGCAAATCAAGATTCATACCTGCTTCAGGCCGAGTCCATTCTCATGCATGTATCCAAGATTATACATGGCCTGTGCATTATGCTGCTGTTCTGTGGCCAGTCTGTAGTGGCTGGCTGCCGACTCGTAGTCGATCTCCGTACCATAACCATAGTAATGATAGTCTCCCATCTTCAGCCGGGCAACAGTGGAACCTGGTGTGCAGAATAAGTATGGCGGTAATGAACAGGGATCAGTCCATGCTGTTTAATATTGAATACATATTTAGAGGTTATTAACTGTGGTAGGTGTGCCTCTTTGTGATATTGGCTCGAGATAGCCATATGAAGCTTTAGCTTGTGGGCCTCATATGGCTATCGAGGGCCAAAGTCACAAAGAGGCACACCTCCCTCAGTTAATGACTGTTTATAACCTGCTCAAACAAAACAATATTATTAAATGTTGCATTTTAGTAAAAATACTTTTTATCTACTTGTGTATTTTTTGTTTAAATAGGACTCTTTATTTAGATCTTCTTCATCGATTTACGTGAATAAAATAAGCGTATGACGTTAATATACCTCAGTCTGAAATAGGATGTGCCATCTGAAATAGGCAATTCGATACCTTGTTTCCAAGCCACCAATTCACCCCCCTCAATTAAAATTATGCTGAAACATTAGACGAAACGTTACGGCCTTGACTTTGTCAGTTACTCTGTTTACGTTTGAGCTTGTAGAAGAATGAAAAAAATATGCATTTTGTTTCGGAAATATAATTTAAGAACAAAAAGGCAGGAGAATATTTATTATTTATTATTTCACATACATTTATTGTTTCCAGGATGACTTGTATTTGAAATGTTGGTATATACGAATCGTTCAGAAAACGGCTGACGAAATGTAATTGAGACCCGAACGGCAGTATGTATAGAAAACAGTTCATTTCATATGAAAATACCACAGAAATTCATAGATAGCGCTGACTCGTTTACCGAAGAAAAGACGTACCTAAATATTTTTGGTGATAGTGTGATAGATATAACATATTAAAGTATACATGTACATTATCAACTTGAAGACGCAGTTGATAATGTATATGTATACTTTAGTATTTAGAGAGAAACTTTAAACACTAGAACGGGGAAATATATACTTTTAGTGGAGGGTAATGACATACTACAAGAAACTTTATACATGCTAAATTTTTAAACATACAATATTTTCCAATTTAAGGCAATTTTCCCGATTGAATGGGTAGCAGTACCATTCCCAAAAGGGTGAAAAAAATCGCTGCCATGTTCACAAAACTGTTGAGTATTGTAAGAATTCCCGATCTCGATACAAGACAGTGGCGGCAAAATGACAACAAACACAAATTAATATCAAACCTTGTGATGCAGCTCTTGTCCAGTGAAGAAGAGCCCTCTGGTAGGTCTCTTTTTCTTCAAACAGACTGCTCTCCCCTGGAAATATAATACAATCATTAAATGTGCCAAATTTTAAATAATTATTTCAATGTGAAATGGCCAAGGGTTTCCAGGCTACTCTACTGTCTTGCCAAATAGACGTTGTTGAAGTTCATAGTTGTACATTTGTGAAGTTAGTTGAGGCCTGGTGTGGTAACTGACTGGATAGGAGAATCTCTGTTAAAAGTAGTAACAATCAGTATTGACTAGAATGGTGTTCCACGGAACACTTGTGTCACTTGCCGGGTGCTCATTTCAGCTTGGTTAGGTTGCAGGTTAAAGTTTTATGAAAAGGGCAATAACTCTGCTGAAATGAAAGTCCGAGTTATTGGACATGTTTAACGACATTCCTTGAGGTATGATGAATATGTGTGAAGTTTTATGAACATAGGTCAAATACTTTTCAAGTTATGGCCAAAGTTAGGTTGCAGATTAAAGTGTGACGGACGATGACAGATGACAAAGTGTTGGCCATGCTAAAATATAATTAACTGATTACTGTTATGACCTTGATCTAGGATGTAAGCCACGTTTGTCTGGGCCACCTCGTAGCCCAGCTCTGCCAGGAAGGTATACTTCAGGAGAGCCTCGTTAACACTCCCATCCTTGTACAGTTGGTGGGCTTCCATCAGCATACTGGACCAGGGCCCTCGCTCTGCCACATTCTTGTATAGCTGAATAATACACAAACTTACTGCTTGAAAATGCATAAACTTTGATATCCTGCATCATTCTGTATTTTCGAATTTAAACACTGTCTTACAGTTTGTCCTTCAGTCACTTTATCACCCTGGTCCAACTGTTCCATAGGTAATTCCTGTGCGTACCTAAAACTTACACTCCAACATAGACAATATGTTCATATAGCTTTTAAAACAAGTTTTTACAAAATAATTAATTTGAAAATCAAGTAAAAACTTGAATATGTAGTATAGTCAGTGATGTCACAATTTAGTAGTACAGTCAAGACGGTTTCAATTTTTGTTAATATAATAAAACAAGAAATCCGTGGATTCACATATCTTCCCTAACGGGGGCTGGACTTAAAAATAAAAAGGTCAATGATGCTTAAATGAAAGTTTGTAAACATTTTAGTAATTAAAAACAATCAAGTTTGTCGTTTGCTGAGATGACATTTAAGTGCATTTGTTTAAAAACAAAATGCCATTCTATTAAAAACAAGAGGCCCAAGAGCGCCTGTGGATGCTCTACTGGCTAAAACGGCTCTTATATCAAGGGTTGTCGACATAAAATACCCATCAGTAGTCTTTTTAAAACATTGCAAAAACAACAGGGATAGGATTGTCTTAGATCGCTCACCTGGTAATCATGGGCAATATGTCTGCTGTGTCTAGTCTGGCATGGGCATTTTTTAATTTGTCTCACTTTCTTCTATGAATGAAATTTCATAAAAATGGGTGTGTGGGGTGTGTGTGTGTTGGGGGGGGGGGGGGGGGGGGGGGGGGGGGGTTTATATTAACATTTATACAAAAATACAATATTGTTGATATACCATGCTTTGCACAACTAGATATCGTACTGAGGCTTCCTGCCAAAATTTTGTAGAAATCCAACAAGCCGTTTAGGAGGAGTAACGCCGACAAGAAATTTAAAGTAAAAATGTCAAAGTGCCATAACTCCGTCATTAATCAGCAAACTGGAACAAAAGCGCGATATGCACAACTAGACATCTTACCGATGCTTCCTGCCAAGTTTAAAAACTTTAAAAAAAACAGTCAATTGGGCTGTTACTCCATCAAAAATCAATGAACCGGAAAACAAATACAATAGGCACAGCAATGCTTCCTGCTAACGGCGTTAACACCAAAAAAAAAATTAAAACAAAAAAAAAATGAAATAAGAAAATTAAAAAATAAATAAAAAAAATAATCAAGAAATTCAAAAAAAAAATGTCAAGGGGCTGTAACTCCATCAAGATCAATGAACCGGAAAAAAAATGCAATAGGCACAGCAATGCTTCCTGCTAACATGGCGTTAACACCAAAAAAAAAATAAAAAAAAAAAAATAATGAAATAGAAAAATTATAAAAATAAAAATAAAAAATAAAGTTTTTTAAAAAATAAAAATAAAAAATAAATAAAAATAATTCAAAGAAAAGAAATAATTAAAACAAATAATTAAAAAAATAATAATAATAAAAAAAAAGGCAAAACATCTGGTAAAGTTTGGTAAAGATCAGATGAAAAATGAAAACCCTATCGTATTAACGAGGCTGAATATAGCATTTTTAACTAAATCAAGGGCCATAACTCGGCTGTTAAGGTCCGATCTAGATGGTTCTCAAACTTGTGCGAGCTTTCATTGATATTAACAATCTGATAAAGTTTAGTAAAGATCGGATGAAAAATGAAGGCCTTTGGCCAGTAGAGCTAAAAATCATCAGCTCCAAAAAGTAGGTCAAGGTCATACATGAAATCCAGGCTTCCAAAAAAAAGATGCACTAACGAAGACACAACTTTGTCAAAATAGAATACGTTTTCTTTCAAAGATTAAGCTATAAATTAGGTTTAAAACATCTAATGCATAATTCTAGTTCATGAGAAAGTGATGTAAATGTAACAATTAAAGTTATCTTTGCTTGGATGGTGAAGGTCACATCCACATTTGCTTTGTCACGTTGCAATGTACCACTCGAGATACAACTATAAGCAAAGTTTGAAAGGTCTTAGTGCATACAGTTTGAGAAAAAGTGACCTAAATGCCAAAGTTGAAGGTAAAAATTATAAGGTTATCTGCCCTTGCTTGGAGGGTCAAGGTCACTTCCACATTTGCTTTGTCACGTTGCGATGTACCACCCATGATACAACTATAAGCAAAGTTTGAAAGGTCTAGTGCATACAGTTTGTGAGAAAATGACCTAAACGCAAAACTTGAACCTAAAAATTAATAAGTTATCTGCCCTTTGCTTGGAGGGTCAAGGTCACTTCCACATTTTCTTTGTCACATTGCGAAGTACCACCCATGATACAACTATAAGCAAAGTTTGAAAGGTCTAGTGCATACAGTTTGTGAGAAAATGACCTAAACGCAAAACTTGAACCTAAAAATTAGTAAGTTATCTGCCCTTTGCTTGGACGGTCAAGGTCACTTCCACATTTTCTTTGTCACGTTGCGAAGTACCACCCATGATACAACTATAAGCAAAGTTTGAAAGGTCTAGTGCATACAGTTTGTGAGAAAATGACCTAAACGCAAAACTTGAACCTAAGAATTAGTAAGTTATCTGCCCTTTGCTTGGAGGGTCAAGGTCACTTCCACATTTGCTTTGTCACGTTACGATGTACCACCCATGATACAACTATAAGCAAAGTTTGAAAGGTCTAGTGCATACAGTTTGTGAGAAAATGACCTAAACGCAAAACTTGAATGTTGACGACGACGCCGCCGCCGGAAAAGCAACACCTATGTCTCTTTTTTTCTTCGAAAATGCGAGACAAAAAATCAAATTTTCTAAAGTTTTATAGCGAAGTCTACATCTTTAATAGCCAGAATATAGAGAACACAAACTGAATCTTCTGCAATCCATCAACGACTCACCTCCACTGCTGTATGACAGTTTCTAAGGACCCCTGTACCCGTCGCATGCATCTGAGCAAGATGGTAGAATGCCAGGACATGGCCACCTTGTGACGCAAGGTTGAAATACTTCACTGCCATCTTGTAATCACGTCTCACACCCTTACCACCTGACATAGGAGGGATATATATATAACTTGAAATTCTGTTATTTACAATAAACTATGAAAGAATGATTGGAGAAATGTAGTACATATGAACCCAATTTAAAGTAATGACATGAACTCTTTGCTGATTTGTAATAGAATTCATGGCAAGGAGTAGGAATGATATTTATAAAGGTGGCCCCTTATACGAGAGTTTTTAATGCACCAATTTTGAATATCTAGTTTTGCCACAAATGGACAGAATCATTAGTAAAACTCGATACAAGAAAGTTTAAAGGCTCTAAATGAATTTAAGAGCCTGAAAAACAAGGCTCTTTTTTGTTTCAAAAAATGACATTTTTGTTCAGTTTCAACAGTTCTCAGCCAGGTTATGGTCATGGAAATACAGAGCGCACCCTACAGCACAGTTGATTTTTTGTTTTATATCAGAGAATTGATAGGGACGTATCATCAGCTAAAAATCTGTGTGTGGTTGGGGGGTGCCTTTTATATTTTTAAGATCTAAAATGTGCCCCAAAACATCCAAAATTTTATAAAATTACCAAAAATGCCAGTTTTGGAGATCAAGTTAAATCTTTTAGAAAAATAAAACAAATACATCTATATTAAGAATATATATGATACATTACTTAATAAGCTTTTGATGTCTGACTGGATTCTAAAGATGCAAATGAACTTACTAAAATGCATGATACCGAGATGTAACTGTCCGTCTGACCAGCCCTGATCAGCAGACTGAGTGAAGTAACGCAATGCCTTGGCGTAATCCTGGAGAAAACAAACAACAGATGCAAGCATTTAGTTATTTGTATCAAATTACCTAACAGAATTGAATTGTGTTTTAAGGCGCACCAACACATGAAATGTTATATGGCGCCTAACAGGAATGAATGTTAGGCGCCAGGCTCATCCTCCATGTACAGAGAGATAAAATATGGAGAACGGGCCTAGAACCTTCTCTGACACCTACAGAACTGCAGAGTTTCTGCAAATTCTATTGTAGACACTCCATTCATACTGGAGCCATGTTTATTGTTTTTCTGCCACTGCTCTAGTGATTTGAGTGAGATGGCACCTGAAACAATGCAGGGGTCATGATGAAGACCTTTAATGAGCATAAACAAAAAATGATCAAATGAACATGAATTTGGGGGGTTCTACCCCTCTGCCTACCTCTCTAACGGGATCTGCAGTGGCCCTATTCTTTGCCCGGGAACCACACGGGGCAAATTATCTAACATAACAGAGTATGGTCTCATCAAGTTGTTTGCTTTAAACATTGAGATGTGCTTAGCCCATCAAGTTGTTTAAATTTCGTAACATGTCCATTTCATCTGTGTGCCATACTCTAACTTCAAATATCTGGTAGTTATTACAGGTCACAGGCGTTATTTTCAATTAAATGATTTACAACTGTGCAAATACAAAGGAAATTTCAGTGTCCATGCTACAACTTAAATTAATGCAACTGTAATTGGTGAAT
The DNA here is from genome assembly GCA_037043455.1 of Cyrtodaria siliqua. Classification (NCBI taxonomy): domain Eukaryota; kingdom Metazoa; phylum Mollusca; class Bivalvia; order Adapedonta; family Hiatellidae; genus Cyrtodaria; species Cyrtodaria siliqua. The sequence goes on along the minus strand of JAWPHD010001710.1, from coordinate 94,877 downwards.
TGAAAACTCAAAATTGTAAACCTCATGAACATATGCAAACAGGTTTAAAGTCAAAATGATATAGAGGATCTTGCATGAGTACTCATTCATTTGAATTTATTAAATGGCAAAATGATATAATGCGAGGCTCTTGCCAAGCACTATATCATTTTTGCTAACGAGTTTAATAAATTCAATAATGAATGAGAACGAATGTAAGATTCTATTTATCACATAACTCACATATCGACTTTTATTGCATTTTGCATGTCGCTTTAAGGTCTCACTACACAGTTAGCTCCCTTGAAAGCCACATTAGGATAAAACTTGCGCCATAAAAAGTAGTAGTGTGTTGTATGGTTTTAAATATTTTTAATAATTGCTGACAGATATATGTATTGCTGTTGCAGGTGAGATTAACACAGTCTGAAATTGGATGTGCATCTATTAGACGACACTGGCACCAGAATATGACAGTTTTATGGGGGTTGAAGCAGTGTAGGAATTCTGGTACAAACACTGGAGTAAAACCCAAAATAGTGCAAAGGATGCCACCACTCCAATTAAAAAAAAAAAAAAAAGGTCAACGTACCATATTTTGTACATTTTTGTGTGGGCAAATGACTGTGTTTCATAAATGACTTATAGCTTGGAAACTTTAGGTTCGAAATGGCCCAGTAAACTTTATTCATATAGGCCAACATAGTAAAAGTGTACTGTGTTGTGAGACCTTGAAAGAACAATCACCTAGATGCTTGGATTACCAGCCTACACTGACATAGATCCATATTTCTGAGTTTGATACTTTCAACTGTGTGAAAAAGTTGAATTGGACTTTTTAGCATTAAAGGGAGTACATCAGGCTTTTCAAAGGGGTCTAGGGGTCCGACTTAAGATTGACAAATAATGATATCTTCTATTTTAAAGTGCATAAACATAATGAATGATCCTAAAAATGACCCCTTAGTTACAAGGAAATTCATTCTGTACAGTAATACGTGCTATCCTAGGTTACGCACCAGGGTTAATTTCAGCATTTTATGCCCGATTCCATCCTAGCTATATGGTGTATTCGAAGTTTAAACCTTAACAATATGGTTCAAACATCATATTTTGATGGATACAAGTGTTTTATCATGAATTGGAACATTTTTATAATTTAAGATATTTCTAGAAAAATTCTGATGTACTCCCTTTAAATGCAATGTACTAAAGTTGGATTTTGGCATAAATTAGTGATTTTGCACATGAAAATGGACCATACATTGATCAACATGGATTATTTTGTGTATACTGTTCATAGTGAACTTCTCAAATCACTTCCGTAATGTCGATATGGTTTCCAGGCGATGAAACATCCTGATGAAACACTATAAACCTTTGAGCGCATATGTCAGTGCATACATGCAGTGTCAACTATTCTGCGAAAAATGGACATTTCATTGGATTTGCCAAAAACTGTGTGTGCTTGTGAGTCGATAAATTGTTTCTGGAACTTGGAAGTTTAGTTCTCGTCTCGGTCGGTTTCAAATGGATACAATGTACTGACACTATTCCAAGGACGTGTTCACAGCATGGAAAGCAGCTTCATATGACCTCTAATAGGTATGTGTTTGTATAGCAAATTGTTAATTTCAGCTATTGACAATATTAGAAACATACCCCATCCACCTATGCAGTGCAGCAAATTTTAAAACCGCAGTGCGGTGTGTCTTATTTGTCGAGAATGTTCATCAAGTATGTTTATTAACTTAGTCGCTCTTCCTTGTTTGCTTTAAAGTTGTCGGACAACCTTTTTCGAACCGCTGTGCCTTTCGGGAAGATTTGTCCTTCGCAGTTGCACATTTGTCATGAAATTGTTTTGGGCTTGGTGTTTGCTGAATGAGGTGTTCCAGCTTTTAGCGTATTCATCTTATTTCTTGTAATCCATTAGTACGCAAGCAATTTGTTCTCTCGTAATATTTTTCAGGTGCATTTCATACACATTTCGCGTCATGTCAAATAAAAAACATCCAATATATTGTATGTCTGTTTATTTCTGGGGAAAAAAAATACAGACAAAATTTTAATGTACCGTTACATTCTTTATCGTCTCTTTTTACGTAAGTTAAAAAATGACGTTATAATTCTTTTCGGTTCTCAATTCTGATTATAAATTTTATTTTGCACTAAGAAATAAAACTGTGCTAAAATATGTTTAAAAAAAAGTACGCGAATTTCATGTTTTCATCGAAATTCAAGTGAATTTCGCGTCATAATAAAACATTAAATTCTGGTTCTGTCATTATTCACGGAAAAGATTACCTGTGTCGCCTTGATATATTTTTTTCGCAGATCTGTACTGAATTTATTTTTGGCATGTATAGTGTTGTGCTGCAGTATGTATAGTTTTATGCTGCAAACTTTTTCGCTCTGATCCGAATGGTTTGAGATGGTGTGCAGTGTCGTCTGGAGAAACATCGCAGTCGGTCGCAAGCAGTTTATCAGTGTTTGTCATTTGGACAAAGTTTTGTGACTGACTGACTGACTGATTGTTTGACTGACTGTTATTTGAGATGAATTCAACTATGTAAAAAGTGCACGCAACGTGGTACAATGCGTTTAATTGACAGTTTTGATATAACATGGAATTGACAGAAGTTTAATGAAATATACCGATTGTTATAATTTCACAGATTTTTAACGTAAGCGCTGTTCATGTATATTTGGTAGCGTTATCTGTATTGTGATAATTTCTGACTAAACTGCATGCCGGTGGTTTTCGATTGTTTTTCTGCTTTTCGCAAGTTATGGTGTCATTGGGTGTTTCCGAGTTATCTCCCCTGCTGGTTTTATGTAGTTATTCCCCCTTTTAATCACTGTTGTGTATATTTTCTGATTTTTCTCTCTACATTTTGATTTGTACAACAGGATTTTTTCAAATAGGAATAGTGACATTGTTATCAATATTGAAAACATGTGCTAAGTTAAGCCCATTTCATCATTTTATACAGGAAGCTGGTAGAAGATGCCAATTTGACAGTTGAATGCAGGGAGGGCTTGTTTTATTGGAGCCATGCCCTGTGTTGACATCCACCTTAATGGCCTTTAATGGCACTGTATGACAGGTAATATATTACTATTTTTGAATTAGAAAATAAGTCTTACCACTACTTCTGTTTGAAACAAGAGGCCCAAGAGGGCCTGTGAACGCTCTACTGGCTGTTATACCATTGATGAATCGAGTCGTACTACATGGTGTCTAGAGTGTACACAAGGTTTTTCAAGTATTTGACCTAGTGACCTAGTTTTTGACCCCATGGGACTCATTTTCGAACTTGACCAAAATATAATTAAGACAACATTTCGACAAAGTTTCATCAAGATCGGGTCAGAAATATGGTCTCTAGAGTGTACACAAGGATTTTCAAGTATTTGACCTAGTTTTTGACCCTGTGTGACCCATTTTCGAACTTTAGAAAGCTATAATTGAGACAAATATTCTGACAAAATTACATCAAGATCGGGTCAAAAATATGGCCTCTAGAGTGTACACACGTTTTTTCCAAAGTTTGACCTAGTGACCTAGTTTTTAACACCATGTGACCCATTTTTGAACTTGACCAAGATATAATTAAGACAAACATTTTGACAAAGTTTCATCAAGATTGGGTCAGAAATACGGCTTCTAGAGTGTACACAAGGTTTTTCAAGTATTTGACCTAGTGACCTAGTTTTTAACCCCATGTGACCCATTTTCAAACTTGACCAAGATATAATTAAGACAAACATTATGACAAAGTTGCATCAAGCTCGGGTCAAAAATATGGCCTCTAGAGTGTACATAAGGTTTTTCCAATATTTGACCTAGTGACCTAGTTTTTAACTTCATGTGACCCATTTCCGAACTTGATCAAGATATAATTAAGACAAACAATTTGACAAAGTTTCATCAAGATTGGGTAACAAATATGACCTCTAGAGTGTACACAAGTTTTTTCAAGTATTTGACCTAGTGACCTAGTTTTTGACCCCATGGGACCCATTTTCGAACTTGACCAAAATATAATTAAGACAAACATTTTGAAAAAGTTTCATCAAGATTGGGTCAGAAATACGGCTTCTAGAGTGTACACAAGGTTTTTCAAGTATTTGACCTAGTGACCTAGTTTTTAACCCCATGTGACCCATTTTCAAACTTGACCAAGATATAATTAAGACAAACATTCTGACAAAGTTGCATCAAGCTCGGGTCAAAAATATGGCCTCTAGAGTGTACACAAGGTTTTTCCAATATTTGACCTAGTTTTTAACTTCATGTGACCCATTTCCGGACTTGATCAAGATATAATTAAGATAAACAATTTGACAAAGTTTCATCAAGATTGGGTAACAAATATGACCTCTAGAGTGTACACAAGTTTTTTCAAGTATTTGACCTAGTGACCTAGTTTTTGACCCCATATGACCCATTTTTGAACTTGACCGAGATTTCATTGAGACAAACATTCTGACACAGTGTCATCAAGATCGGGTCAAAAATATGGCCTCCAGAGTGTACACACGTTTTTTCCAAAGTTTGACCTAGTGACCTATTTTAACACCATGTGACCCATTTTTGAACTTGACCAAGATATAATAAAACAAACATTTTGACAAAGTTTCATCAAGATTGGGTCAGAAATACGGCTTCTAGAGTGTACACAAGGTTTTTCAAGTATTTGACCTAGTGACCTAGTTTTTAACCCCATGTGACCCATTTTCAAACTTGACCAAGATATAATTAAGACAAACATTCTGACAAAGTTGCATCAAGCTCGGGTCAAAAATATGGCCTCTAGAGTGTACACAAGGTTTTTCCAATATTTGACTTAGTGACCTAGTTTTTGACCCCACATGACCCATTTTCGAACTTGACCGAGATTTCATTGAGACAAACATTCTGACAAAGTTTCATGATGATTGCATCAGAAATGTGGCCTCTAGAGTGTACACAAGCAAAAGTTAACGGATGGACGACGGACGACGGACGGACAACGGACAACACACCATCCCATAAGCTCTGCTGGCCCTTGGCCAGTAGAGCTAAAAAAATAATTAAATAATAAAAATAAAATAAAAAAATAATAATAAAAATCATGTATGGGCATAGGTAGGTAAACCATTAATAAATTAAGTAACACTGCCTGCAACACAAACGGCACACTTCTTTTAGATTATATACATATCCAACACAAATTCTGCAAAATTTAAGAACAAAATCTCTTAGAACACAAAAGTTACTCAATATAATTTTCTATTCTCGATACAGATTAAATTCCATGATTTATTCACGCCATGAATATGGCGTGAAGCGAATTGATGCATGTTGTATTTTGAGCCATAAACTCATATAATCTATGACAAAAGTACCGGTAAATGTTTGTTTTTGTTAGATAGTTGTCTATAGTTGTGGTTATGATTTTGAAGACGCGCACACACATGAGCCCCCCTTGAAGGTCTCACTACACAGTTAGCTTCCTTGAAAGCCAAGGTAGGATAAAACTTGCGCCATAAAAAGTAGTAGTGTGTTGTTCGGTTTTAAATATTTTTAATAATTGCTGACAGATATATGTATTGCTGTTGCAGGTGAGATGAACACAGTCTGAAATTGGATGTGCAGCTATTAGACGACACTGGCACCAGAATATGAGTTTTATGGGGGTTGAAGCAGTGGAGGAATTCTAATACAAACACTGGAGTAAAAGCCCAAAATAGTGCAAAGGATGCCACCACTCCAATTAAAAACAACAACCTGGTCAACGTACCATATTTTGTGTGGGCAAATGACTGTGTTTCATAAATAAGTGACTTTTAGCTTGGAAACTTTAGGTTCGAAATGGCCTAGTAAACTTTATTCATATAGGCCAACATAGTAAAAGTGTACTGTGTTGTGAGACCTTAACATGCGAAACCGACACAAACCGTGGGAATTGGATCATAGTTATTTTTTTTGACAGCGCATACTACGCTTATTTGCATACTTATATAACTATGTGGTATATTGAAAATATAGAATGGTGTTATTCCACTCCCACACCGTAACATAAGTTATGTGATAAACTAGATTAGTAAACTGAGCGGCTAATTTTAATGCTTGATAAAGACTTCAAGGATTGCCGTGTGTTCCTTTGATACATAAATATAAATATATGAATCCCATCAAATCAAATTTACAGAATTGTGTAGCTTCTGCAAAGAAAAAAACTTTAAGGCTACAAAACTGTCTCTATAAAGTCAGTCATGAGAGATTGCCAAAATGTTTTATTTTAACAGTAGTTTGTATAGTCCTTAAATATCAAAATTACAATAAAAATTATTTTGAAAACTGTATTTTTATATCATAATAACTGTGTGTACCTTATCCACGCCTTTTCCATATAAATGCATGGTTCCCATTCCACACATTCCAATGGGGTTACCCTGAAATACACAATATAACAAATTACCAGTACTGTTCAACCTTAGATGCAAGCAGCTTCAAAAACTTCTTTTTTTTTAAATCATTAAGTTTGTTTTTAAATAATTTATGTAATTGTAAAATCTACATGATCTATATGTAAAATCCATGTTAAATCTTTATACACTCAGGACATTGGAAAATACAACACTTAGTATTTTTGAATTTCTGGAGTATTTCTGGAGTATTTCTGGAGTGAAATTGAAGTCCTTGTGCAAAATGTTTTTTAACTGAAAGTAGAGCAAATCTTATGCAATTGTTTATCGCAAAATGTTAAATAAAAAATGTTGCATTTTTCAATGTACTGAGTAGACATCCATCATGTCCATATATTTTTAATTAATAATTCAAAATAGCTTTCAGATTGAACAACAAATTAGTCAGTGCCAAAGACTAAAGTGGAAGACATGATATATAGAGAATATTATGCCAGTGCCTTTTACTATCAAGTTTATTAGGTGAGGCTTAGAAAACGAAGAATGGCGAGGCTCTGCCGAGCCATTCTTTGTTTTCGTGCCTAGTCTAATAAACTTGATAGTAAAAGGCACTGACATAATATTCTATTTATCATGTAGATTATCCAAATTTTCTGTATGAATTACTATTATTACCTATTTCTCAGAATGTTACGCTTATCGAGGACGCCGCCATGTTGTTTTTTGTTTCTTTTATGACGTCTGGCAACGTTACGTGCATGACGTCAGATAACGTTACGTACAATAAAAGCCGTGGGGTTCCGCATTGATTTGCTTTATTGGCCAGTTCATATTAAAGCAAAATTTATTAGGTCACCCCTTTATTAGGCAGAAAAGTGCATATCTGCATGATAAAAAACAATATGTGTACACCTACCTTATCAGCTGCCTTCTTGAAGTACTGGTATGCAGTGATGTTGTCTTGTTTCACCACTGGACTTCCCTCAGAATGCATCTGAAAGTTACAACTTATTTTTTATTATATACCAGTGATTTATAAGGATTTCTCAGTGACATATTTTCAGTATCAGACAAAAATAATCTCGTCACACCAGTAACAATATCATTTTTCTATATCGTCACTGGTGTGACGATATCACTTTGCCGGAACTACTTTTTTACCATTTTTGTATTTAATGGTACTGTAGACTGCTATTTCTTTCAAGTATATGTCTGAATTATTTCCTCCTGAACAGATTCCTCATTACTTTTCATTTTCCCATTAAATTCTTCATTGAAATGCTCTTCTGTGAAGATCTCCATTGTGATGATAGGTATACAATAAATAGAATAATCACCAGTCTCAGTGTGATACCTGAAATATGTCACGTGAACACTTGTAATTCGGTTAAAAAACTCGTTCTTCAAACTTGTTTTTTAACCAAATTACAACGTGTTCTCGCGACATATTTTTCATATCACACTGAGACTGTTGATTATTCTCTATATAATGATACATTGTCCATTTCAATACTTGATGGAGAATACTTAATAAGTCATTCATGAATACTTGATAGAAAGGTCATTCTTGAGTCCTACTTAGGCCATATTTGAAATGATAGGTCCTATTTGCTAATTGATAGAGCATGCATACAGTAGAGCATACTTGATATGTCATAAACATGGTCAAATATAGCATACTAGTATTTAACTAAACCAAGATCCATAATTCTGGTGCGCTGGTCTGATCTAACTGCTTTTCGTACTTGTCTAAGCTTTCATTTATATCAACCATCTGGTAAATTTGGGTAAAAATCAAATGAAGGCCTTAACGTCTTAACAACGTAAATGTAGCATATTTATCTCAATCAAGGGCCATAACTCTGTAGCACTTGTCCAATCTGGCTGGTTTTTTAACTTGTCCGAATTTCATTGATATCAACAATCTGGCCAAGTTTGAAAAAGGTCGGATAAAAAATCACGGCCATATTGTCTTACCGAGGCAAACGTTAACGGATGACAGACAACTTTTTATCCCTTTGGCAATGAATTTAGAGAGAGGAGGTTATAACTGGTACTGCTTAAGAATTTAATATCGCAAAATTTCATTATTCAAAATGCACTCGGCACAGCAAATGTAATGAAATATTAACACTAGTTAACCAATATCTTGTATCTTGGTGACTTTCCATCAAAGGAAGCAGGCAGTAAATTGATAACGAGATATGTAAAGTACAAGTGAGAACACTATCACATTTCCGATCGTTTGAAATCAATACAGGAGTGGACATGAACCTGATAACAATGGCTTAAACCTCCTGGTAAATAGCTTATCAATCAGATCGGGGAAGATTAGGATCCTGATTCGATCAAGGATACTTGAACTTAAGAACCTATTTCGAGACGATTGTATTTGTGGGGGAAGAATTTGTATAGGTAACTGTAAAACACTGTTAAAGGTGAATGGCCACATTGTTTGTAGTATTATCAATTAACAAATTTAACTCATCATATGAACATTCCTTGACAGTCCGGAGAGAAAAATATATTTAAAACCGCTACTAAGCTGTATGTAAAAAAAAAGGATTATTGGCATGACGTAGAAACTACTTTTACTACTGCGTGACTGCACGGGGAAATGAGGTAAATCTGAATAGTATAGCTAAGTTGCACAACTGTTGCCAGATAATTGATATAAAATACATTTACCTGTGGATAAATTTACCTGTTCAAAGATGTCTAAGTCATCAAATAAAATCTTATTCTCGCTTTTCACAGATATTGCAATGTGTGAATTGTAAATATTTATTGTTGTGTATTGATTTCGATTAAATAAACATAAACATGTTCATGAACAAAACATGGCTGGAGAACTTTAAGACATACATCTGCATGGTGTAATTTAATTTCATGATCAGAATTTTTTTATGAAGCCATGTATATTAAAATACAAGACCTCGGTCTGAGGGTGTATCGCACACTGCAGCAAACGACATAATCATGAAATATTTTATTAAATTTGTGCTTAAATGATGTCCACCAAAGACAACACCTCAAATGATCAAGTATCAAACAAATAAAAGCAGGTAATCATAAGAAGTTAAGTTACTGAGGTTAAGTGATTTAACCAGGTTGTAGTTTTAGGAAAATAATGTAAAATATGACCATGACCTTGGTATTTTTTGTCCTTCAGCGATGTCCACCAATGCCAACAATACACATGACCAAGTATCAAAGACATAAAGGGTGGCAATCACATGAAGTTAACTGAGGTTAAGTTACCTAACCAAGGTTAAGTTACCTAACTAAGGTTAAGTTTGGGGGAAATAATGCAAAATATGACCTTGACCTTGGTACTTTTTGTCGCCCAGCAATGTCCACCAATGCCAACAATACATATGACCAAGTATCAAAGTGAGACAATCACATAAAGTTAACTGAGGTTAAGTTACCTAACCAAGGTTAAGTTTGGGGAAAATAATGCAAAATATGACCTTGACCTTGGTAATGTTTGTCATTCAGTGATGTCCACGAATGCCAACAATACATATGACCAAGTATCAAACAAAGAGAATGAGGCAATCACATACAGTTAACTGAGGTTAACTTACCTAACCAAGGTTGTTACCTAACCAAGGTTAAGTTTGGGGAAAATAAGCAAAATATGACCTTGACCTTGTAATTTTGGCATTAGGTGATGTCCCTTGTTCCAATAAAGCATCTGATAAAGTTTAAGAAAAAATCGAGCAGTATTTGTTGAAATATAGTTGATTTAAAATGTGGCCGCCACCGCCGTAAAAGTGACTGCTATGTCTCGTTACCCATTATCACGGGCGAGACAATAAAAGCAGGTTTGTCGTTAGATGTGTTTTGGTTTTATTTTTGTTCAAGAAACAAAGAATTATCAACAAAATTTTGTATTTAGGACAGCTTAATTCTAATTTGTTGTTGTTTTCTTCATATAAGTATAGTTCAAAGTAGTATATACTGCTATACCATAGAAAAAGTTCAAAATAACAATGCTATTCAAAGAAAAAACATTACTCATGCCTCAGTTTATATACCTGAGCTTATCGGTCATGTGGTATGATATCCGTAAATTAGCCAGCTTTCCCTGCTTTTTCAATGTCCATTTAGCATTGTATTGGGAAATAGCTTCTTAAGATGATGATCCGTGTGCTCGATCTTAATCTAAGAGCACTTTTATACAATAACTTATATGTTAAATTGTCTGTGTCAATTGGTTTAGTTATAAGGAAGTTGGTTTATAAATCTGAAGTATTTTCAGAATAGATTTTAATCTTTCATGGAAGATGATGATCAACACGAGGTATAGCTGTTTTACAGGTTAAAACTGTTATACTGAGGGTTTCAGTTTCCTTATCTGATCTGAGACAAAAATGGTTTTACTCTAAACTTGTCCCTAGTTACTCGAACATTTTGAATCTGACGAGTAAATACTCACTGCAAATTGCAAAGGTTATTTGGAGCTCTGAATAAGTATGTTCTCAGATTGTCCTAGTCAGACCAAAATTAATGATATTTTATAAATAAGAATATCTAGACATGTAGACAATTTTTAATTTATTTGGTTAATTATAAATTGTGTTTTGCATAATTTTTCAGCACCTTTTAGGCTACATATGACTGTTGATTTTATAGTGAAAGAGACAGACCTCCCATTCTTACCTCCAGCAATCAGTACGAATCAATACTTTCTCATAAGTTGAGCTTCCAGCAGGATTCAAACTCGCAGCAGACAGAGGCGAGAAGGCATTAAATTATTGAACTCCGATGTTAACTTTTACATCTAAACATTATTGTAAAACGTACCTTGCCAAGGAAAGCCAGTGCATTAGGATTGTCTGACTCAGCTGCCATCAGGAAGTAATGCTGAGCTCTCTGAAATAACATTACATGACAATGTATTAATGCTGCCATTTATAAATTAAGGAATAAATAAATGTACTGTTTGATAGTGGAAATAAAGTTTTCTGTTGCATAAACTAGGTAGTCATGAGAATTATAAGAATATATTATGGGTACCTGGTGAAGATTGTTTTTATCGGAACCGAGGCTCTACCCAATTAGGTATGTAATTAAGTTTTAACAAAATAATTGTTTAACTTTTATTAAATTTTGGTCATTTTGAAGTATGGAAACAGGGTCACTAAGATGCTAGAGTTTTTCCCATTTTTAGTCGTATGAGACAGATTTTTTCCTCATGAATGCGAGCAATTCTATAGCTTACATAAGACATCACAATGTCACGCTGACGTTCCATCCAATCCTGGTAATACAATTGCCCTAGTTCTTTGTCACACAAACTAGCTAAACACGGAAACAAACTTTCTGTGTTCTACTAGAGCTCAATGTAGAGTGGCTAAAAAGATAATAGTGTAATTCCTAATGGCAAATGGGTATCATATTAACGTTTACCTCATGGTTGACCGGGACACCCCTCCCACCCTGGTAATACAGCTGTCCCAGGACGACCTGTGCCTGCAAGTCACCCTTGTCTGCCAGGAACTGGTAGTACTGTAACAGATCTTCATCCATCAGGGATGCTCCATTATCCTTGTTCTCCGCCTGCTCGTGTAGACGGATCCTCTGTATCATTGGGTTGCCCGCAGATGTGTTCTCCGCGACTACGGAGATAGAAATATTATTGATTAATGATTGTTTACCAGTCATTCACCAGAGCTGATAAAATTTCTGTTACATAACTAGAAGGATGTTTCATGGAACACTTGTGTCGCCTGCCATGTGCTTATTTCAGAAAAAAATACTGTAATGTCTAAAGACAGTGGGTGCAATCCTTTATGATTTATGTAGCAGTCTCTTTTTTTTGAAGTGTAATATGAAAAGAGGCAAAAAATCTGCATTGGATAACTGATAACCTTCGCAGAATTGTATAAAGTCTCATGACCATATTTTGCCAAGTTATGAGCTAGGTTAGGTTGTAGGTTAAAGCTTTATGAAAAGAGGTATAACTCTGCTGAAATAAAAGTCAGAGTTATTGAACTTGTCAACGGCATTGAATAATTGATACAGAAGAACTGTACCAATTTTATGACCAGAGGTCAATATTTTGCCAAGTTATGAGCCAGATTAGGGTGCAGGTTACCGTTTTATAAAAAGGGGCATTACTCTGCTGAAATGGAAGTTATTGGACTTGTGTTACGACATTCCTTAGGGTAAGATGAAGATGTGCGTGAAGTTCATGAAAAAAGGTCAAACACTTTTAAAATTATGGCCAAAGTTAGGTTGCAGGTTAAAGTGTGACGTAAGGATTATGATGCCGGCGGACAACGATGACAGCCGATGGACAAAGTGATCCCATAGTGTCTGTCATGCTATGCAGGCAACACAAAAATTACACAAAAATCATCAATCTAAATAAATTGCCTCATTCATCACCACTTAGAAAATCGGAACTGTCTAGGTAAAGAAGAGACAATATATAATGTTTACCTACTACTTGTATGTAACAAAGTGATATCCAACCCAAAGAGGGTAAGTTATTTTGTCAGTAAGAAAAAATGACTTACGATGACAGAGCAGCAGTTGGTGGCAAGTATTACAGTACAGAATCTGCAGTTCTATCAATCTACCAAACAATTTGCACACAATACTATAGTTACACAGTATGTAAGATTTACATGTCATGTTTTGAATCCTGATTTTTCATTTATTTCTTGCATAATCTGGCAGTTACCTGTTGTAGCCACTTTTCTGTAATATTGAAGGGCCGTCTCACATTTTGACTCCACGCCAATGCCAGACAAGTATCTGTATCCCTGGGGGAAAATGTAAAGATAAACCTTAATTCTACAAAATAATAACCAATAGTGTTAACGAAAGTCTAATTAAGAATAGTACATACCGTATTGTTTTTAATTAGCACCCTCACCCACACCTAACTTTAAAAAAAATAAAATCTTACCTTTAGGTGTAAAAGAGGTTAATATCCAAGAAAAGTGGTTAAAATCCAAGAAACAGTATACACACACTTATGAATTTAATTCCATATTTCAGTAACACAACATTTTTTAGCATTATATAAGGAAATTAAAATGTGTACTGGCTTACGAAAAGCATTCTAATTAGCACCCCCGTTTCAGAAAATGTCACGCCCCCGGGGGTGCTAATTAGAAACAATACGGTAGTTGCATATTACACAAGTGTTTCAGTTTATAAATAGCAACAAGAGGTCCAAGTGGGCATAAGGTTGCTCCACCAATTAAAATGGCTCTTAAAATAACTTACAGGAAGTATGTTTTCTATCAACAGATTTGAATAAAGCGAGAAAGACTTTTTGCCAGTAACTTGTTTCCCTTTATGACAAAGAAATTCATCCAAATTATGGTACCCCGCCAGACTGCCGGACTGGACAAAACATTACCTTGAAGTTTCACAACAGTGACAACACACATTGCAGTTCATCCTATTATCTCCAGTGGTAAAGAAATAATGTGCATTACCTTGACCTATAACCTTTACCTTAGACACACTACCCCATTTTTGTGCGAAAAAAACATTGATCATATTTTTTTTCCATGTAATATTTCACACCACTACCTGAAAGAGTAAACATGGTAAAGAAATCATGAACCGGACACAAACATTTTACATCATCATGTCACGCTTGACTGATTTTTGTTCCAAGATCTTATTGAAACAAACCTTCCATAACATTTTGTGAAAATTCAAAATCATTCACAAACGTTCAGATTTTGTTCACAAAAATGATGAATGGATAATAACATTATTTATCCAAAACTTTGTTTTGTCATTGGTCTTTTATATTTGTTTCGAGTTCACATTTCGTATACTCACCAGCACCATCTGAGCTAAGGGATCCCCACCAAGGGCAGCAAATGTAAAATAGATCAACGCCTGAAACATGGAAATGGCAGATAAATCACATGTCAGCCTTACAATTGTTAGGGACAGACAGAATTCTTGGTTTTTTATTTAAAAACGCATGTCTTCTTTGTAAAAACTTAATTATAAGAATAGTATAAAGAAACTACTTTTCCATTTTATTAATTGTTGATTATACAGCACCAATAAATATCACCAATAATATATTTAAACCTATGGTAGATTCAGATGAAATAATGAAAACTCAATATTTAATTTACTTATATATATTCAAGAATGTATAGAGTCAAAATGATATTGGACAAATAAATCGGGATACTAATTTCAATACTCGATGAACACTTCAAGATTGCCAGGTGTCCCTTTAAATCTCATTTTAATAACGTTATGGCACATATACAAGTAACAACATTGCCAATGTTATAATTGTAGACAAACAAATCAAATGAAAGCGAGTTTTACGTCCCCATTAACAGGTATTTTGTAATTCCGATTCACGAAGGTCTGCAGCTCTCGACTGCACAGCTTATTCACTGGTCTACCAAGGCCATTGACATACAGATGATTCAGAAATGTAACAATATGATATTTACCTTAGCTTGACTAGAATTAACAGCCAGCCCAGCACTGTAGGAGAAACCAAGGCCCTATAAAATGCAACATAAGAGTTTATGGTAACTGAATGTTTAAACAAAACTGATCATCTGTAGAACATGTATTACCACTACCTTAATGTGAACATATTAATATGATAGAATAAGGTGGCATTCAACACAATGATTAAGAGACAGTGTATATATATGTAGTTAGGATGTGTTTCTGCCAAACAAGCATAAATCAGATATTAATAAACATTTTAACCTTAATATGATGGACCCCATATTAAGTGTATAATATTGTTCATCAACACAATAAAGGTTATTTTGAGCAGCCCCAGAGAGAAAGGAAGGATACACAGCAGTCGGGGAACCACCACTCCTCTTATTATCAGAAACCTTTGATTCTTTAACAAGCTCAAAAGGTAGGCTCCAATGCACGTGACCGCTCGATATAACAGACAAGGCTAAGGGAAAACATCACCGACAAAACTCAGTGGCAGCACTGAGGCTTGAACCCGGGGTCCTCCAGATTTCAAGTCCAGCATGCTATCCAATGGGCCATGCCAGTGCTCTCCCATAGTTTATATTGACAGCAATTTATGTATAAATAGAGTTTAATAACCAGTGTTTTTGAGATACGGGAAATATCTCTCCGCGCTCGTTCTTATATCGGGGCCATTTCTCTACCGAGAAAGATATTTTCAGCATTCAAAAAAACACTGGTTATTAAACTATATATTACATAATTTAAAATGATATTTTATTAATATTTCTAATGATTGACGCCTTTTTACACCAGTCTGCATGAGAACGCCAAGACAACGTTACGTCAGACAAACAAAACAAGTGGAACCGGAACTCTTTCCGTAATCGGTATTCATCAGTGGCGGAATCCGACCGACCATGTCCGAAACAATCGAAACGCCATGTTCTCCCATTTCTGCTCATGTGAGATAGGCATTTTCCTCATGTGAGATAACTCTATCTTACATGACATGTGACTTATGACGTCATGACGTCGCCTTATTCTGGCGCTAAATCACCAAAGTCATTGATTTTATGCCGTTAATAAACACATAATGGGAGAAAAATAATCCATCATGAGTGATCCATGTGAGATAGGGAAATCTCACCCTCGGTATGAGAATTGCAACCAGGCAAACGGCAGAGCCTCGTCCCTGGTTACAATTCTGACCCTCGGGTGAGATTTCTCTATCTCACATGGATACTCATGATAGATTCTTATATTCCCACCACTGACGGAAAAGGCCGAGCAATGTTCCGTACTGCGAAATACAAATCACAGACAAATATTTAATATTTATGTTAATATAACAGAGAAATTCCAAAAACACATTATGACCGAATCTCTAAAACATTATAAAATTTATAGTAAATCCCTTATATACAAATACTTACCAGCTGCCCTTTTGGAGCTCCTTTATCACTGAGATCCTGAAATATTTTCAATGCTTTCATTGGTTCTAGGGTAATGTAGTCCCCTAGCAAGTGGCCAAATCCCAAATGTTCCAACGCCTTTGTGTGACCCATATCACCAGCAAGTTTGAAATACTCATAGGCTCTGAAAAATTAAATCCAATCCTATTCTAACATGCAAAATATATAATGACTATACTTTTACAAATTGGTCTTGTACTGATATTTTGCTGTGACATAAATGGGCAAGGTCGGTCCAGATCAAATGAAAGTTGTTTAACATCTCACAAACATCATTTAAGTTATTTAGAGCTGTTGCTCCCAGACAGCGGGAGATGATACAAGATCACCCTAGTCTTATTATAGAGTAATATTTCTACCGTTCTTTTACATGCATGGAGGACAGACTCAGAACATGGAACTGTGGGGTACATTTTCCATTTTGATGTTGAAAGGGGATTAGGTGACTTGCTCAAAGGCATGTCCAGCCTCTAAACTTTCTGTTACAAGTACATATACCCTAACATTTGACCACCATCGTGCCATCTTGATCAAACATGTCAAAAGACGAGAAGGTCAATATAATTTCATTTGCCATACACACTTGTACGTAATAAATTGAATAATTAAATCGTAGGAAGATCGGACTTAAAAAGCCCCAAAATGCAAAACTAGATGTGATGAGCTACATGTATCTGGGTCAAAATCTAAAATGTAGGTCAAGGTCAATCAATTAAGGTGAAAATTAATGTTGCCAAAAGAAATTTAATGTATAAGCAAATATGTAACTATACAATATAAAGCTTAAAGACTGTATTTAAAGGTAATTAGTGTTATAGAAAAGTAGCTAAATGCAAATGGTAACATTTAAGGAAACTGGCCTCCAAATAACGACAAAATTACACTATAAAACCTTTTATCAAAACTCTATCCAGGTGTTCAGGTCATATAATAATGTATATGTGCAGACCAAAAGTACAGGTTTATAAACAGGTTCTTAAAATACCCGTGATTAAATATGCGTAATCTGAATATTAATTAGACGCTCCAGATTTGAGGTTTGGGCTGGCTGGTTAAAGCTATTTATATTGTGTTGATAGTTCGAATTCTCAAAATATGCAAGTTATATGTATACCTTGTCATCGGTAGGTTTTGAAATGGTGTACATATGTTGCAAAATTTGGCTGTTGTTGGCGGGATAGTTACTTTAACATTTCCGACACATGAATGCATGCCATCATGGCACTCATGTCAAGTTTTTCACTGAAGCGGTTTAACAGCAGTGGTTTTTTTATGTTTTGTGAATGCAGCCTGTGCCCATTGTGAAAAATAGCGGAATTTTACTAGAAATTGTGAAAATTGTGAAATAGTATCATGATTATAACAAAAGAGAAATGAATTTTTTTCACTTTTATTTTCACAGTTTAATATCCCTTGGTTTTAAGTTTTGTTTTTGGTAAATACAGACTACTTGTATTAAGACTAGTATCCTTACTGGTCTGTATTTACCCAAAAACAAAGAAAAACAAAAAACAAAAAAAATCATGTTTCAGATTGTGAATTTTTTGGATATAATTGTGAAAAAAGGGATACTTTTTGGAATTGTGAAAGGGGCCGAATTCAGCGCCAAATTAAGCATAAAAAACACTGCAACAGTAAACAGGTAAGCACTGTTTCATGCACCTTTAACTACTTAAAATGAAGAGCAGAATCTTTGAATTCAAATTGTAATCTGATTGTGGAAAACACATATGTACTTTCCGTAGAAAATCACACACACATGTATGTACTTACTGTAGAAAATCACACATATGTACTTACTGTAGAAAATCACACATATGTACTTACTGTAGAAAATCACACATATGTACTTACTGTAGAAAATCTTTCTTGTACGAGTTATTTATTAGCTTTTCACCTTCTTCAAAATAATGCTGAGCTGAAATAAATAAACATATATTAAAAATACAAGTAAATTTATTGTATTTTTGGTCAGGATGGAAGGTTTCTGCTTTGAACCCTTAAAGTTCTTTGGCCATGTTTTGTTTGATAAACATGTTTATGTCTATTTAAATTGAAATCAATACACAACAATAGATATTTACAATTCACACATTGCAATATCTGTGAAAAGCGAGAATAAGATTTTATTTGATGACGCAGAAAACTTTGAACAGGTAAATTAATCCACAGGTAAATGTATTTATCAATTATCTGGCAACAGTTGTGCAGCTATACAATTCAGATTTACCTCATTTCCCCGTGCAGTCACGTAGTGGAAAAAGTAGTATCTACGTCATCCAAATAATACTTATTTTTACATACAACTTAGTAGTGGATTTAAATATATGTTTCCCTCCAGGACTATCAACAAATGTTCATATGATGTTTAAGAGTTAAATTTGTTAATTGATAATACTACAATAAAGGGTGGCCATTCATCTTTAACCCACTATGGTTTCGACCATATATGGTAATGGCAGCCATCTTGGATGTAGCATTGACCTAATTTTAACCCAACTCTAATAGCCTTTGCGGCCATTGCAAACCCAGGTCAGCCTGCAAGTAACTCCCTTTTTCACATAAATGGAATGGTCTTAATTCAAAGAAAGAACAGTCCATTATATCTATGTAGTGGGTTCAGGGTTAATGACAAGTAGCACTATAAACAAACTGAAACATTTCTTTGAACCCTGCCAAACTAGAGGATTTTTAAAACCCAAGATTGACAAGTCTGTGCAAACATTAAGGTTCTTGACTTTTACTACATGTACTATGGTGTTTATTTGTGTTTGATAAGAAAGAAAAAGCAAATAAAGTTGCTTTTGCAATATTGTCCTGGTTTCCTAAGTTAAATCAAACTAAAAGGGCAAATGAAATTCTGCTGACGTGCACGTGCCGTAGCCAACTATACACACGCAGATACGAAGTCAGACACTTATGTTTTTAAACTGCCTACTTTTAAAATAGCCACAGGTTGTACATGTACATGCATGTTAGCTATTGCTGATTATCCTTTTCATTCGTTTAGACTTCAATCATATACAAGTATGTATGTCTTCAAGCATTTAGTAAGTGGTCACATATTTTCGTTCTCCAAATTTGTTTTAAGTATTGAGTTGATTGCAAGTGTGATTATCCCAAGAAGATAACCTACTGGGTTATCAACATGATCAATGAAGAGGAAAATGTAACTTAATGACCTTAAGTGACAAGATACACCATGTAATATTTGAAGTGTGTGAACAATAAATATCAACCGTTTTAACAAGAACTCAGAGTGAACTGGTATAAAAGTGGTTTGATACGTGGTTTAGAGGAAAAGTTGGAAATTTCTCTGAATTTAGTCTTTGAATAATTCCCCCCATTTTTGTTAAAAGGGCGAGGTGAAATATATATTTTGAAAGGGCTCCACGTAAGGACCACTTTTTCAATTAAATTTAGTTTCAGAGAAGTATATATATCTGTGCTTTACATTATATAACTCTTGTGTAAAATGTCTGTTGCCATGGCAGCCGGGTTTGTTGCCATGGCAGCCAGCATCAACATCAATGATACTAATGAATATAAACCAGTCAACCAAAAAATCCTCAAAAAAAATCCTCCAAGGATGATCTCCAGTGGATATGTTTTTCATGTAAACCTTAAGACAGTGTGCGAAACCATTTAAAAGGTCAAGTTAAGTCCACTGCAACCTTGACCTTTGACCGACCGTAACTTCAAAAGCAAGAGGTGTCCGACTCCAATAAAAACAATGTTTAACGAAGACCAGTCTGGTCCAGTAAAACTCATGGTGACAACAACCTGACCCTGTTGAACATAAGTTTTAAAGTTCACTGTGACCTTGACCTACTGATTTGAAACCCAATAGGTGTACGACCAATATGATGATATGCTGATGAACAAGGACAAGGGAAGTGTCATGACTTGATAAACGTTTACAATGTCAGTGAAAACAAGATGAAAACCACTGATTGGTTCATTCAGGAAATGAGTGATTTATAATATGTCACAGATTAGAAGGGTTAGAGATAACATCGAGAGGTTGATGCAGAACTATTGTAACTATATATAAATAAACAATGAGATACAATAGATTTGCTATCACCCCAGGATATATATATTTATACAAATGTTATATCCTGCATGTAGTCAGTACTTGCACAGTCAGCCAATGAGCTCCAACTAATTTCAACGAAGTATAAACGAAGATTATGCTAATTGCTTTCTCAGTTTCCCATGATGCATTCCTGATCACACTAGACACCTCTTGAGAACAAATTCACACAGACTGAAAATGGCAACAGGATTGAGTGATTTAAAGGCTATCGAGGAAGGCTCGGACATTTATTATGACTGTGAATGTTCTGTTTGTGCCAAGGACGGTAGACATGTGGAAGCCAACAGAGGTTGCATTGAGTGCGGACAGAATCTTTGCTCTGACTGTCTGCGTCACCATGACAAATTTGAAGGGATGAAAGGCCATCGGATTATTGATAAAGCCGCAAAGATGACCAGAGGAGCTCAGATTCCAGACTCGCCTCTTCTGAAAGAGAAATGCAAGATGCACACGTCTGAGGTTGTCAACATGTACTGTGGGCAACACGACCAAGTATGCTGTGGGGTGTGTATCGCAATCGATCATAGGTATGTTGGTTTTTTTTGTTGAGCTGATTTCAATTCTTACACACCTCTACTTATAATGCGGCCTTTATAGAATGGTTGTACAGTAGCATTGGCAGCTAGTGTAAAAACTATGTCTCATTTAACACAGAGGTTGTATTATCTATTTCAGTTTTTCTTTACTTAAAATTTCGCATTTATTAATTATTCTTTTATTTTCTCAATAAGTTAAATAAAATTTCTTTGTGAAACAACACATAACCAAAACTGTGTTGATAATCCCTGTGCACATTAACAGTGGAGTAGGAACGTTCAGATATGTGGGGGGCAGTGGACTGTGCCATATCAATTTTATCTAACAAGTTTAATAAATTCAGTATTAAACTGGCACTTATGTTAGATCCTCTCAATATATATTGGTACTTTCTATATTTCCTGAGAATAGTAACTGCTACACTTGAACAATAAAGAAAAACTCATTTAATAGCTGTTGATCAAACATGTCTAATATCATAAATTGTTTGTATTTATCTAATAATTGTTCATTTATATATTCAAGGATAGAATTGCCCAATAAATTATTTTAATTTTGTTTTCCTCCCTTTTGTTTAGATTGTGCCAAGGAGTTGATTTCCTGCCTCATGCAGCAAGAGTCATTCAAAAAGGTTCACAAGTTAGCGACATAAAAGGTGGCATCGAGGAAGTCTGTCTTAAACTGAGCAAGATGAGGGTGATCCGACAGGGAGATCTGCTAAATATTGGTAGAGAAAAAACAAAGATCTTGGCTAGCATTGACTTGTTCAGAGACAGCATCATCTCACACCTGGATGACATTGTGAAGAAAGCAAAAGATGAAGTAGATGTCAAACACTCTGAACTGGAAAACAAGATAAACATCAGCATTACAAAACTGAGCGAGGCAATCACTGTGCTTGAAAATGATCTCGAAAGACTGGACAGTTTCAAAGCAGACAACAAGGCTATGTTATTCTTGTCTGTCAAACAAGGCAAAAATAACAAGACCAATGGAAGTAAACTCCTTGATGAGACGCAGGCAACTGTTGGGCCAGAAGAACTGAGCTACTTCATCGACAGTGACATTAAAGAATACATTCTGAATCTAAAGTCAATAGGGGACATTGATGATGTAGGAAGTCACTCCGAAGACAAACCATTCTCTTCTGCAAAACTCTTTGGTGATTTTAACGTTAAGGTAAAGGGTGAAGAACCCTGTAACATAATGGGAGTCTGTCTGCTCAATGATGGATCTGTCATTATATCAGACTATAAAAATAAAGTAGTAAAACTTTTAGACAGGTCATACAAAGTGATCCACTGCTGTACCCTTAGATGTATTCCTCATGGCATGGGTATAACATGCCAGACAGAAGTTGCAGTAACCATGCCTAAAGCAAAGGGGATACAATTTGTTTCTATAAAAAGCAAGAAGTTAGCATGCACAAGATCGATAAAGGTGGGCGTAACATGTCACGAAGTGGCTTTCGACAAGGGGGAGTTATTTGTAGTAAGTGGCGGTATCGCTGGACAACCTGCACAAGTAACTGTATACAGCTTATCAGGAGAACTTCTACGTTCGTTCTCGAATAATCAATCAGGACAGACCATCTTCTCCAACCCAAACCAAATTACCATCAATGAAGATGGCACCCGAGTCCACTTTGCGGACCGTAATAAAGGAGTGGTTACAACCGACAGACTGGGCAACTACCACTGGATGTTCTCCGACCAACAACTGACTAGTGCCCATGGAATCTGTTATGGCAGTGGTGACGTCCTACTTGTATGCGGGTTGGAATCCAACAATCTTATTCAGGTGGACAGCCAGGGAAGGTTTATCGGGGAGCTACTATCACCAACAGATGGGTTAAAGATTCCTCAGGCACTGTGTTATGACAGTAAAAAACACAGAATCATTGTTACCATGGCCAAAAATGATATCATCAAGGTATTCCAGCTCAGACAGTAACCATTCTGCAAAGCACATACTGTTACTGAATGGACATGGCAGACACCATTGCACTGAAGACAGAATCTATTATAATGTTCAAAGAGAACATTAAATCAAACAAGGACCAGAACTCCGTAAAATTCAAATGTAAAATAGCCATTTTAGAAACTGCTCTTTTTTTTGTCGTGATAAACCTACATCGTGTACATATGAATTTAAATTATGTTTGAATGCATCAAGTCTATATGATCAAAAGGTATTGACTGGAAATGTATTACACAGCACGTGATTATCTATTATTTACACCCTTTCGATGTCTTTTTGGCCAATGTAGTAAACCAGTCTAAACCAGTTGCGTCCTTGCATGGAGAAGTAAAACAGGTCGAGCAAGAATTTGAAAAATCCATAATCTGGCGAAAATGATCTTCGCAAATTATTTTTGTGGGGATGCCACAATTAATTTTCTTTCGAATTTGGCTCCAATTGCGAATGGCATGGGGGACCCTGGAAAGTGTCAAGTTGCCACCTCTGTAAGATATGTCAAGGTATTTCATATGTGAGTAAACAATGCAGAAATATTATTTAATATTATTTAAAGGAATGTTTTTAAAATAAAGTTTTTTTGTTTTTTTTGGCTACAGCTGCATAGAAACGTAGTTTGATGTTAAGAGATAGGAGTGCAAGTTTATTTTTATTTTGTTTATTTCTCTCAAAAAAGGGTTTCATAAAATGCAACGTCAGAAATATAATATCAGCCAGATTATATAGACAGACCAACATATGGTGTTTGGAAACAGCATTGGACCTTTGGCACTTGGCATCAATCATTTCAAAACC
Source organism: Cyrtodaria siliqua (assembly GCA_037043455.1). NCBI lineage: Eukaryota > Metazoa > Mollusca > Bivalvia > Adapedonta > Hiatellidae > Cyrtodaria > Cyrtodaria siliqua. The sequence continues at coordinate 71,153 of JAWPHD010001710.1, read as the reverse complement.
CGCTCACCAGGTATTATCACAAGAGCTGTCGGAGAACAGCGCAGCTCGACTATTCGATTTTTCAGAGAATAATACATTTATAGCTAGTATATACCATCAGAAAACAAGGCTACAACAATGTGGGGTGGGGTTGGGAGCACAACATAACTATGTGTAAGAATTGACAAAACTACACAGAAATATGTAAAAAAAAAAAAAAAAAAAAAAAAAATTGAGTTTTGAGTGGGGTGCGGGATGGGGGTGGGAGAGAGGCGGGGGTGGATGGTGGGGGGAGTGGGGGGTGGTGAGGGCAACATATATGTGTAAGAAGCTATGTAAGAATTCACCAAAAATACGTAAAAAAAAATAAAAAGTGTATATATAATATAAAATATAATCGAGTTTGAGTGGGGATGGGGTAGAGGCGAGGGTGGGGAGGGCAACATATATGTGTAAGAAGCTATGTAAGAATTGACCAAAACAACACAGAAATATCGAGAGAGGCGGGGGTGGATGGTGGGGGGAGTGGGGGTGGTGAGGGCAACATATATGGAGGATGGAGGGGGGGGTTATCAGGCCACACAAAACTGTTGGTGGAAGTTATCAGGCTTTGACACAGGTATATAAACTATTGTCCATTCAGTGGCCACACAAAACTGTTGGTGGAAGTTATCAGGCTTTGACACAGGTATATAATGCTATAAGGAAGCTAATGGCCAAATTTGGTTGTGCTAGGGTAAGAATTGTAAGAGATATAGACTTGTAAACACAGCTTACACGCAAAATTTGATGTGAAATGGGACACATTCTATCATAATTTGGGTTCCATGGGAGCCCATGGGTTACAGGAACCAAAATTGCTTATGCAGCCCTTAAGATAATGCTATAAGGAAGCCCATGAACAAATTTGGTTGTGCTAGGATAAGAAATGTAAGAGATAGAGACTTGTAAACACAGCTTACACGCAAACCTTGATGTGGGACGCCGACGCCGGGGTGATTACATAAGCTCTCTTATTCTTCGAATAGTCGAGCTAAAAATGTATATATATATATATCATAATATACGTGTTTGTTTGAATGGTGTTTTATGTGGCTCACACAAAAATATGTAACTCTTTGACACAGGTATATAAACTATTGTCCATGCAGTGGCCACACAAAACTGTTGGTGGAAGTTATCAGGCTTTGACACAGGTATATAAACTATTGTCCATGCAGTGGGCACATAACACTGTAAATTGTTGGTGGAAGTTATCAGGCTTTGACACAGGTATATAAACTATTGTCCATGCAGTGGCCACACAAAACTGTTGGTGGAAGTTATCAGGCTTTGACACAGGTATATAAATTATTGTCCATGCAGTGGCCACACAAAACTGTTGGTGGAAGTTATCAGGCTTTGACACAGGTATATAAACTATTGTACATGCAGTGGCCACACAAAACTGTTGGTGGAAGTTATCAGGCTTTGACACAGGTATATAAACTATTGTCCATGCAGTGGCCACACAAAACTGTTGGTGGAAGTTATCAGGCTTTGACACAGGTATATAAACTATTGTCCATGCAGTGGCTACACAAAACTGTTTGTGGAAGTTATCAGGCTTTGACACAGGTATATAAACTATTGTCCATGCAGTGGCCACACAAAACTGTTGGTGGAAGTTATCAGGCTTTGACACAGGTATATAAACTATTGTCCATTCAGTGGCCACACAAAACTGTTGGTGGAAGTTATCAGGCTTTGACACAGGTATATAAACTATTGTCCATGCAGTGGCCACACAAAACTGTTGATGGAAGTGATCAGGCTTTGACACAGGTATATAAACTATTGTCCATGCAATGGCCACACAAAACTTTGGTGGAAGTTATCAGGCTTTGACATAGGTATATAAACTATTATCCATGCAGTGGCCACACAAAACTGTTGGTGGAAGTTATCAGGCTTTGACACAGGTATATAAACTATTGTCCATGCAGTGGCCATACAAAACTGTTGGTGGAAGTTATAAGGCTTTGATACAGGTATATAAACCTTTGTCCATGCAGTGGCCACACAAAACTGTTGGTGGAAGTTATTAGACTTTGATAAAGGTATATAAACCTTTGTCCATGCAGTGGCCACACAAAACTGTTGGTGGAAGTTATCAGGCTTTGACACAGGTATATAAACTATTGTCCATGCAGTGGCTACACAAAACTGTTTGTGGAAGTTATCAGGCTTTGACACAGGTATATAAACCTTTGTCCATGCAGTGGTCACACAAAACTGTTGGTGGAAGTTATTAGACTTTGATACAGGTATATAAACCTTTGTCCATGCAGTGGTCACACAAAACTGTTGGTGGAAGTTATTAGACTTTGATACAGGTATATAAACCTTTGTCCATGTCCATTTTTACACAGCCAAATGATATATCAAAATTGTAAAAAGGGCTGGTAAGGTCTGAGAAGGCTCGGTTTAGGCAGTAGTGGTCACACGAAACTGTAGATGGCCATTAACAGGCTTTGTCACCGGTCAATAAACCTCTGTAAGGCCAGAGGTTTTTATTTTTTTGGTTCTCAGATTTTTTTCGGAAAAAGTTCTGCAGGTGGAAGGGGGGGTATTTTGTGTTAAATTTGAAACATGATAATTTGGTTGTTTGAAATGGGTGACCCAATAATTAATAACGAAAACTTTTTTTCTTTTTTTTTTTTTCATTTTTGCATAACTTAAGGTTTGAGAACCGAAAAATTAAAAAACTCTGGCTTAGGGGAGTGGTCACACAATAATGATATACTTATAAGACAGAAACACATTTAACAAATTAAGCAATTCACCTTGAGCTTTTTTCTGTTTTTCTTCTGGTGATTCTTCCTGTTCTGCAGGTGCTTGTTGTTGTTGTTGTTGACTGTCCTGAGGTTGCTGAGCAGTTTGTGATTGTTGATCTGGAGTCACGGTCTCCATTACTGAAGGCACTTCATTATCTGTGGAAATAGCAATACAGTGTTTTCATGCAAAATAAACCATTATTTGTCAAAATGAATTGGAACAGGTAATAAACGCAAGAATTTGGTGTGCCTAATTCTAATTAAAAAATTCACTTGTTTTTTTTTTACGACAGGTGACTTAAACCAGACAGCAAGACACTTTTCCTTAGCCTCGTCCGTCGGATGGGGACGTAAACCGGGCGGTCCCTTGTATCGGTCTATCAACCGAGCACGTTAAAGAACCATAGGAATCTATTCGATAATAAGAGTAGGGCAGGTTCCCGGATTCCTATGTATCCTTCCCCTCTCTCTGGGGCGGCTCTAAATAACCTGTACTGTGTTGATGAGCCGTTAAACAACATTCAATTCAATTCAATTAAACCAGACAGATAAACATCTTTAACAGTATTCATCATGTTATGCAGCTAATATAGTCAACTGTTTTCAATAAACATGTACTTGTGTATGATTTAATCTTTTACTTGCATACAATTTATGGTACTAAACATGTAATTATATAATTACAAAGTTATATATATATACAGTATATGTATACTTGAAAATGATGAGGAAGTCAAAGCAGTTTGCTCAAGGGACTGTGATCATCAGTATACCGCCAACAAGCATGCAACCATTAAAACAATACATAATACACCACTTTATTTGTATTTACCACTGGAGATTAATATGTTTAACGTAAAACAAAGTTCACTATTTGCCTGAGTGACATACTTCTTTTTTATTCACATATGACTCATTATGTTAATTAAATTTCCAAGAAGTTTAAGTCACCCACCAATGTATCTGCCTTCTTATGCACATCTTGAAAAAAAATTCAACCCAAAGCCTTGTTGTATTTTGCTTGGCAGGATCAAGGACTTAACTGCGTCAAAGTCCCATTATGTTTGACCAATGAAATCTCGAATACATGCTCTGTGTGTGTGTGTAATTCTAAGGTTTATAGTCCGTCCGCCAACGAACACGTCAAGGTATACCTGACGCGATGGGCACAATAGAGTTCGAATACATGCTTCATTGATAAAAGAAGCATTACTGATCAAGTTCGACAGTGTTCGTAACATAGTAATTAATATAAACGTATTAAATTCCAGTGGTATGGTAATTCTCATGCAAAAATATGAGTTCAATTAATACTAAATTCACTTAATACTAAATTCACTTACATGTAATACTAAATTCACTTAATACTAAATGATTACTTTTTTTAAAATTATAAGCTCTGTGAGATATAAACCTTAATACTAAATTCACTTAATATTAAATGCTTATTTTTTTAAAATTATAAGTTCTGTGAGATATAAACCTCTGTGAGAAATGTCTAGCTGAGATATAAACCTCTGTGAGAAATGTCTAGCTGTGAGATACATGTATAAACCTCTGTGAGAAATGTCCAGCTGTGAGATATAAACCTCTTTGAGAATAAAAACATTCATGACTGTGAAAGCACCTGTGTGCTCTACATACACTCAGGGTATCACCTCTGATACATTACCTCTTCCAGATATAACATATGTGAGGTATCACTTTTGCCAGGTATCACCTCAATGACAGCAATTTAATCTCACCTAAGTGCAATATATCACCTCTGAGATATCAGCTATCACCTCTGTGATATATGCCACATCTAACCTCTATGAGATTTCACCAATGCCAGATATCACCTTTTCCATGTACCACCTCAGTGACGGCAAGATGCCTCCTCAATGCAATATATCACCTCTAAGATATCAGATATCAGCTCATGAGGTGATATGCATGTATGTCACATCCAACATGTTTTACCCATGACTGTGAGATATCACTTCTGGTAGTTATTACCTCTATGAGGTTTCACCCATGACTGTGAGATATCACTTCTGGTAGTTATAACCTCTATGAGATTTCACCCATGACCGTGAGATATCACTTCTGGCAGTTATAATCTCTATGAGATTTCACCCATGACTGTGAGATATCACTTCTGGCAGTTATAATCTCTATGAGATTTCACCCATGACTGTGAGATATCACTTCTGGCAGTTATAATCTCTATGAGATTTCACCCATGACTGTGAGATATCACTTCTGGCAGTTATTACCTGTATGGGGTTTCACCCATGACTGCGAGATATCACTTCTGGCAGTTATTACCTCTATGGGGTTTCACCCATGACTGCGAGATATCACTTCTGGCAGTTATTACCTCTATGAGATTTCACCCATGACCGTGAGATATCACTTCTGGCAGTTATAACCTCTATGAGATTTCATCCATGACTGTGAGATATCACTTCTGGCAGTTATAACCTCTATGAGATTTCACCCATGACTGTGAGATATCACTTCTGGCAGTTATAACCTCTATGAGGTTTCACCCATGACTGCGAGATATCACTTCTTGCAGTTATTACCTCTATGAGGTTTCACCCATTACTGCGAGATTTTACTTCTGGCAGTTATGACCTCTATGAGGTTTCACCCATGACTGTGAGATATCACTTCTGGTAGATATTACCTCTATGGGGTTTCACCCATGACTGCGAGATATCACTTCTGGCAGTTATTACCTCTATGAGATTTCACCCATGACTGTGAGATATCACTTCTGGCAGATATTACCTCTATGAGAGGTCACCCATGTGATAGTAGACAGCGTCTACTTGTCAAATATTATCTCTTGCAAATAAAAGCTAGATTCGAGATATCATATCTATAAGACATCACTTCTGCCAAAGATATGATGTGTCCCAGATATCACATGTGTGAGATATCCCCTCTTCCATATATAAAGTAGGTAAGATGTCCCCTCTGCCAGATATCACCTCTGCATATATTGCCTTTGCCAGATATAATCTAGGTGAGATATCCCCTCTGCCAGAAATCTATTATGATTATCTAGTATGTGAAATATCACTTCTGCCAGACATAACCTGTATGTAGGCAACATATCATCTCTGTCAGATATCCCCTATGTGAGACATCACCTCTGTCAGACATAACCTGTATGTAGGCGACATATCATCTCTGTCAGATATCCCCTATGTGAGACATCACCTCTGTCAGACATAACCTGTATGTAGGCGACATATCATCTCTGTCAGATATCCCCTATGTGAGACATCACCTCTGTCAGATATAACCTAGGTGAGATATCACCTCTGCTAGATATAACGGCTCACAAATATTTGTGAGATATTTATGATAATTAGCCGTCCAAGATATCACGTTTAAAATTACGCAAGCGTATTTAAGTAACACAGTAGTAACTAAGTTGCAACAGTCCATACTATTTAACTTCAGCACACAAAAACGTATAAATATTGATAATCTTTATATCACACCATTTTAACAGTAATGTACTATAGCCATACAGTATACACTGTTCAAAATAATTAAGGGAGCAGATGAAAAATTGTCATGTTTGTAAAATATCCAACGAATTGCAGTTGCATATATTTTACATAAAAATATATTATTTAATAACAAATTAATAACAAAACAGTTTCTGGACATATATACATGTACAACAAGGCAATTATTTTTCAATTTTTACGCTCCTTTAACTTTGTTGAACAGTGTATATATATATATATATATGGACTGGTAATCGTATTAATTAATAATTCATTGATCGTGCAACCATGTTTCATATAAATAATGAAAAAAGCACTGCCAGTCAAACTTTTGCCTTTGCTAGGCCAGCTGCTTTGAACTGAAAAGCTGTCAACTTGTGCTATATTAATGCTTTAAGTAAACTTGATGTTTTAAATGAAGTTATTAATTAAATTTGCTATTAATAATTTTACATGCAGATTACCGTCTGAATTACCAGCTTGTTCGTAAAGGCCCATTTCATCTTGTCCTGGCCAAGTTCACCTCATATTGCCCCAATAATAACATTTACTGTAATCTTCATATTGGCCATGTTATGAATTCTCATTTAATGCATAGAACAGCTTTATAATAGGATGATAAATTAATAAAATATTCATTAATCAAGTGAGGTCATACTGACTCAGTTATTCTAGTCCTCGGTCTTTCAAAATGACCTTTGGTCATTGACCATATGCCCTAACATACCTTGGACTTAATATCTGGGCCAATATGAATTTGCTGGATCAATAACCAATACCATATCATTTATAAATGGAGAAAGGTATGTATGCAAAAAAGGTGTTGGTATATTTCTCTTCTAATGGGAAGATGTATAATACAATAAATATAACCATCTTTTTTGCATGATGATCTGATACTTGATATTATTCTATGTTCAACCAGTGTTTTTTTTATGCCTAATTTGGAGCCGTTATTCGGCCCCATTCACAATGCCAAAAACTATACTTTTTTCATAATTATATCCAAAAAATTCACAATCCGAAAAAAACATAAAATATAAAAAAAAAAAAAAAAATTTATGGTAAATACAGAACAGTAAGGATACTAATATACGCTGGTGTTAAAACTAGTCTGTATTTACCAACAACAAAACTTAAAACCAAGGGATATTAAACTGTGAAATTAAAAGTGAAAAAAGTTTCTTTTTCTTTTGTTATAATATTTCACAATTTCTAGAAAAATGCCACAGACACAGGCTGCATTCACAAAACACATAAAAAAAACACTGTCAACAGTTAATGCACATTATGTGTATATTATGGACAGAAAATAGTTTCCATGCATATATGATGCCTTAATAAAAACTGTATTGAAAGTGTTAACAGGTTAAGGAAAATAATTTTGAATATTCTGACGATCTTCTTATATATATGTCTAATACCAAGATTTATTGAAGCAAATGCATTTTTAAAAGTGGTGGTTTTGGCATAATTTAACAGTTTAACAAGCAATGTAAGCAATTATAAATAGAGTTCACTGGTGCCTAATTGTGGTAAGTGTAAAGAAAGGGTTAGTAAACATATGTGGGTTAGTTAATGTTATACCGCAGAGATCCCAGCAAATAATGTCTAAACAATTTCTCCTTTATGATTTACCTTTAGGGTTCACCGGCAATGCGGTAGATTTGGGACCTAAATGTTCACTCGCAGCCTGTACATTTTCTTTATTTACACTACTAGGTGCTTGCTGTTTGACTTCAGTTTTGTGCACTGTCCCTTCAGTTACTTTAGATGTCTCTATTTTCCTTGTGGACTGAACATCTCCCTGATGAATAGTGGCCGAGTAGTGGATTTCTTTATTGTCATGTTTCACGTTAGCACTTATTCTGATCTTATTGCCAGTTGCTTGTGAATCCGATGATGCCAAATGTACTGTTTGTGAAGGATGCATATCAAGTTTGTCAAATGAACTGACCCTTGCCTTGGCTTTCTCTAGTCTGAACTGTTTCTTATCCTCCGGCAACTTGGTATATACTGTTGCTGTTTCAGTGGTGTCTTGTTTTGTTGGTTTAATATCACTGACCTGGTGCTCAGTCTTTACAACAGAATCAACTGAAGAAGGTTTAACATGTTGTAATGTTGGTGTAGCAAGAACAACTGTTTTATCAGCCATTAATTCCTGTGAAGTTTCAATTCCTTGTTTTATGTTGTCTGAAATTTCTGTTTTTGATGGTTGTACATTTGATAATGGTGGTACTGTATTTGAAATCTTAATATCGATATCGGAACTTGCTTTCAAGTTTAACTCTTTTGATTTCCCGGTGCCATCCAGTGCTTCAGCATTAACTCCATCATCTGGGAATTCACCTTCTTCATATACAGATGCTGGAGAAACTGGTATATTTAGTTTACCTTCAAGATATTTCTTTTCAAAATCTTGCATTTGCTGAGTCACCGTTTCCACTGTCTTCAGGTTTGGTGAATTAATGTTTTCTATTATCTGAGCATCTTGTTTTTCAATTTGTTGTGTCTCTTGCTGGTTTTGTGCTTGTTGTTTTTGAATTTCTTGCTGTTTCTGCGCTTGTTGTTGCTGAAGTTCATGCTGTTGTTGTGCTTGTTGTTGCTGAAGTTCGTGCTGTTTTTGTTTTTCTTGTTGCTGAAGTTCGTGCTGTTTTTGTGCTTGTTGTGTTTCTTGTTTCTGTGTATCTTGACCTTGGTTGAGTTTTTGTTCATTTGCTTCAACTGTTTGCTGTGTTTGTGCATTATGTGTCTCTGTTTCAACTTTATTTTTATTTTGCTGTGTATTATGTGTATTTGATTGTTCTGGCTGTTTGATTTGTTGTTGGATATGTATATTATTTTGTTGCTCAGCATTCCGAGTTGGCATCTGCTTGGGTATGTCTGTCTGAATAATCATTCTATCTTGTGACTGCATAATTGGCTGTTTTCCAAGATCTGGACTACTTCCAGTTGGAAAATCACCATCATCAGGGTGCACATATTTATTTTCTTCTTTATTTAAATCGTTGTCTAATGTGTCAGCCTGAGCCTTTTTTATTTTGTCACTTAATTTTTTCATTTGATCAACTAATGATTCATTTGGATCTACACTCTCTTCAAATATTACTGTATTTGTATCATCTTTATCTACTTTGGCACTGTCTTTGCCAGCACCACTATCACGAGTATTTTGCTGGGACCCATGTACAGATTCGGCATTATCATGCACAGAGACGGGGCTAGGTAGATTTGCGGAATTGGATAATGGGGATTTTGTGGTAGGGACACTATTCTTATCATTATCATTATTTAAAGCATGCTCAGCATGATTAACTTCTTGAGGGACATGATCAATGGTACCTGGATTTCCTACAGTTCTTTCCTTTTCTTCATTTTCTTGTGAATTAAGGCTATGGTCATTTTCTCTGTTTTGTGAATTCTGTCCAATATCATCAGGTACTGAATCCGAATTACAGCCACTTAAATATAAGGTTAATGAAATAAAGCAGATCCAGCATAATCTCTGTATTCTTCTGGAAGTCATCATTATATCTGTATCAAACCATGCACGTCCAGTAACACCTGAAATAAAAGGAATCTCATTACTTTTAGCATACAATTCAATTCAAACTTTTTATTTATTGTCGGATAAGCATTTAACAACATATCAGGGCACGAAAATTCCACTCGTCCGTTCGCCATGATGAGTGCTCACTTATGCAGGATGGTTAGAAAAAACAGATCAATTATTTAACTATTTAACAATTTGGCCATGCAAATATTGACTAGGATGAGTAACTCAGAAACAAAGTTTTCTGCCTTGCATAATACAGTCAGCTAATGAGTTTTATGTGTACACAATCATGTAAACCATATTTCAAATTAAGTGATTTTTGAGGCCTAGTTTGCAATGATATCCAAGGTTTAAGAACATATGCTTCACATTTCTCTACTTAAAAATATAACCATGATAACATTGAAAAAAAAAATAGCAGGGTGTTCTATGGAACACTTGTGTTGCCTGCCATACATGTACATTTTTCAGCACGGACAATCTACAAATGTAACTATAAAGTTTTAAGACAGTGTAATCCTTCTTGAATTATGAAGCAGATATTTTTAAACACGTTAAATGTTTAAAGTTTATGAAAAAAAGGTGTAACTCTGCATTGGATAAATGATAAGAAATTGTTTTGAACTGAATTGGGGTTTTAAGGCGCACCAACACATGAAAGGTTTTATGGCGCCTAACAGGAATGAACATGTCAGACTCATCCTACATGTACATCGAGATCAAATATGTAGAATGGGCCTAGAACCTTCTCACCCTGAACTACAGGGTTGCTGTAAATTCTACTGTAGACCTTCAATTTACGCTGGAGCCACGTTATAGTTTTTCTGCCACTGCTCTAGTGATATGAGCAAGATGGCACCTGAAACAATGCAGGGGTCATGATGAAACCTTTAATAAACATTATTATTATTATTATATACCAAACTTATATAGCGCCCTTTTCATACACAAGATACGTTCAAAGGCGCTGTACAATAAACATAAAATATCACAGGAATAAAGGCAGAAAATCACTACTAGTATGAAAATTAACACTAAAAAAACCTCAAAAGCTTTAAGAATATTAAAACACATAATATAAGGTCACAAAAATCAAATGAGTTATTACGATTAAGACTACATTGTTTAAATACTAAAAACTTAAAACAGAATATTGTTAAAAATCGACTCATTAAGGCTAACAATATACATTGAATATATTCTTTTAAGAATCGGATCAATAAAAATAGTAATAACAGCAACATACAAATTAAAAATGTTAAATCTTTAAAAAATGCTATAAGAAAACTATTTAATTTTAATTGCAAAACTACTAGCAAGGAACTCGCACTTTCAATGTCACAGTAATTGATATTAAGGTCTGCTGCCTGAACAGATTGACTGCCGAGCGAGCTCGGTGCGCCATGCGCTGCAAACTGTTCAGATAAGGCGGCCGTAGACTTGCAAAAAGTAAAAGGTCTTTAACTGTCTCTTGAAACTTTGAAGTGTTTCACAGTCTCTAATATTTGATGGTAATGAGTTCCACAATGTAGGCGCAGCTGATGTAAAGCACCCGTCACCGTATTTCACTTGTTTACTTTTTGATGGAACCACCAGTGTCGATGATTGATGTGCTGAGCGTAGATTTCGTGTTGGTCTGTAAATTTGTATCATGTCTTTGATATATACTGGTGATTGGCCATGAAGAGCTTTGAATGTATGGGTAAGAATTTTGTACTTCACTCTATATTGCACGGGAAGCCAATGGAGATCCTTTAATATTGGTGTGATGTGACTGAACCTTGATGTTCTGGTTATTATGCGGGCGGCAGTATTTTGAACAGTTTGCAGTTTGTTAATCGTGTACTGAGGGACCCCGTACAGAAGCGCATTGCAATAGTCAAGCCGTGATGTAACTAAAGCATTGACCAGAGATTTCGTGGCATCTGTGTTAATATATTGTCGAATGCGACCTATTTGCCGTAACTGAGCGTAGGTGGATCTGCACACAGAGTTAACATGTTGCTCCATGTTCATCTTGGAGTCTAAGAAAGCTCCTAGATTTCTTACATTAGCTGACTGTGTTATTTCGGACTTGTCTACTTTTACTGTAATGTTTGAAACTGCATTTGAGTTGCGCTCGGATGTAAAAACAATCAGTTCAGTTTTTTCTGAAACATGAAGAAAAAAATGATAAAATGAGCATGAATTTGTGGGGGGTTCTACCCCTCTGCCTTCCCCTCCAACAGGCAAAGCTCTAACCTTAAACAGTTATGTTTTTCATAACCTGCGACTGTTATCAAAACAACAACTAAAACTGGGATAGTAACCAGAAGCAGTTACTACCACAAAATCATTCAAGTTTAGATGCATTCTATCTTCTGTACAGGAATTTTCCCTGTATTATATATAATTTTTTCCAGGTAGGGTGATTATTCATCTTTACAACCATGCAATAAAATTCTATGAGCATCGATGAAAATCCAATGTGCAAAGCCTCTCAAGTTACCTACTGTTATGCAATAAAATTCATTAAAAATCATTTTGTAGGCACCAACATGACAATTAGTGAACAACTGCTAATTGGATCATGATGAAGATGTATTTATCCTTAATAATACATGTAAGTATTCAGACATAAATAAACGCTGCACATTTGGCAACTATTTCGATTTATTAGCAAATGATCTTGGTAACTGATTTAGGTTACAAATGGTTATTGGGGAAAAGTATCTGCTACTCTAAACCAAAGGGAGATAATAATTTGGCATTTTAATAACTTCCAGCATTTATAAAAACTTGTAACTGTTTAAGGTTAGAGCTCTGACTTGATAGCCTCATTTCAAATTTGAGTTCAGAAAAAGCCAAAAACGAGGGCATTGAACTACGTTTGTCCAAAATGGCGGTCGTTTTCAGGACGGAATTTCCAACCTATGCTTCTATTTTTATCGCTGTTTCGGGATTTTCCTCAGGTGTATAGATTTACAAATTATATCATTTATAAAGTTCGAAGTTTATTATCAGATATCAACTCAACAAATATATAGGATTTCTACATGGATACATGGTTAATTGCTGTTTGAAATAGTTTTGTTTACAAATGGTGACAGATGTGCCGATTATAAATAAGCGACTCGCTGTCATCACTACGACTGGTAAAATAGAATAAATGAACCTCACCTAGTATTGCATAGTATAAAATCCGTTGTGTTCAAGCTATTGTTTGGGCTTTACTCGACTGTTGTTCATGAAAAACTTCTCAATCGTTAAAAAATTGACACGTAAGTTTTCTAGAATGTCAACTGTCCTCCATTTTGTCTAAGTTGTTGTTAAAACTGCAACGATTGGCTGTAATAAATATAATTGACCAATCAATACAAACCTTTCAGCTATAGCCACAGTATGCAAATAATTACCGAAAAGAGAAATAATAAATCGCAACAAAGAAATTAATCAGGTTCCTCTTCTTCTTCCAATAAAAGGTCAGGAGTCTTCTTAGACTGTAATGTTGACCTTACTGAGGTGATGAGACAGCGATCATCCTTCAAAATGTTAAAAACGATGGCTATGTACATGGCGCTGATGATACTACGCTCAGAAGGGTGGTGTCAAGAGCAGCCTTGAAGTCTTCTAATGAACTGATGTCGTTGATTGCATTTGGAAGAACATTCCATTCGCGTGTGGTACGAGGGTAGAAGGAGTACTTGTAGACATTCTGAGGGGCTGCTGGTTGGTATAATCGCTGGCCTCCCCTGGTTCTGCGGTCGTTGAAGCGCAGTATATCTCCTAGTGCCATATCTACAAGTCCAGAAAAAACATATAATATAGCAGCTAAAACAGAAAAAGCATAGGGTTAAAATTTATATAATACATTTTATTTAAAACATACATTATAACCTATATATCACATGTTATTTATAACATACAATCTGGGTTCTTATAATATTATTACAAGACAATTATAATATTATAATTAGACAACAATAAACGCATTCGAAGTAGGATTTACATTTTAAGCACGTTTAATAAAGCTACACAGTCCCTGTTTTAACTGGTAATAACTCATGAATATGAATGAGTCACGTGTGAAGTAGTTTCAAATCGACGAACACCCCAAAAGTCGGTATATAATGAGAAATTTCACATTTTTGTTTAGCCTCCGTACAGGTAACATCGATAAATATACGGCTCCAGAATATATGTGATAAAAAAATTAGATGCCCGGGACGGGATTTGAACCACAGTCTTGCACTTGTAAGATTTGAAAGATGTACGCTGAACCGCTAGACCACTGCTATTTATTGGTATTTTCTGGGCTGGGCATATAAAGCCCTGAAGCCCTGGTATTTAGTAGCATTTTTAACACTAAATAGGCATTACGTAATAACAAGAGCGCGCACACAAACTCATCAAGCGCTAAATAACAAGTCGATATATGGTTGATTTGAGACGAAGTATTAGTTTCATATTGATAAGATACAGTATTACACCAGGCAATGTTAATTTACACGTGCGACAATATAGACTGCATATTTATTGATCCATCTTTAGTTGCGTTCAAATATGTTAAGTTATTTTGCCTCATAATATATGGTAGTTAGTATACTATTTTCTCAAGTAGCGTTGTAGTTCATTGACTTGAAATCAGAAGGTCGTGTGTTCGAGACATTTTTTTCCCGGTAAACATTACTGTTACCTGTGTATAGGTACGATGTGTACTGGTCGATGTATATACAGTAAATGATTTCATGCTTGGTTGTTGTTCTAAGGATTAGAGTGCCTCTGCCACATGGGCCCCCGTGAAGAATCCCACGTTGACCCGGCATTATGTCTGCACTTTTCATCGTTGTGGTGTGTAGGTTGTATCTGTGTGATGTGGTGTCTGCGTCGGTTCTATTGTTGATGTGTTGATGGTTGTCGCTCTCGCTCTATGTTGTTTCGCTGCGGCGGTGAAGTGCTGTCTGGAGTGGTGCTGGCCTACATCCGCTAGGTGGTGTTGTTGCCTACATCCGCTACTGGGCCGGGGTCCTGTCTTTGGGCCACCCCGCCTCTGCAACCTGCGTCCCCGGAGGCCTTAAATTCTATAGGCACGCAGGTTGCTGACTCCGTTGCTCCATGTACTTCGCCAGGCTTCCCCACGTTGGATCCGTTAAGTTGCTGAGTCGTCGACCTCACATGATTTCATGCGCTATATTTGCTCGCTTAAACACCCGATTTCGACATGAGCTGGTGAACATGAAGTTACAAATAAAGACACGCCTACAAAGAAGAAATCGATTGATATAGGGCGTCTGTAGCTTTAAGCATACACATATTAAAATAATTTTTCTAAGAACAGGTGCATAATACACAGAAAATGCATAAGTACACATACATTTACATCTAGCGCAACACTTAATCATCTTAAAACTATAACATTTACTAAAACTAAGTATCAGTCTCATTTAAAGCACACTTTAAAACAATATACAGACACAATAAAAGCACATTTAAAACACTCATAGTACCCAAGGATTTATAAAAATACGAGGGTGCTTCAAAAAGTTCTGTCACTAGGCATATATCCTTTGAACTGGATATTACACTGAGATAAAGTAGTGTATTTATAGTACTACTGGATTCGCTCTTTTAAATTCCACAACAAAAATGAAAAAAATCCGGTTATTTATACCCATGAATTACCTCCCCCTACCACACCTTTTGGATACTGGCATCTCTTAAAATGTCCTTGTTACAAAACGTTGTAAACAATATTTGAACAATTCTATTCTTTTAAATTTTCTTGTACGCCATCTGTTATTATTCGCCCATAATCCATGAAAATGGATTCGGGAATTCGGAAAGGTCTTGCTGCAAACCAGATATGAGTGAATGCATATCCCTTAATTTTAGCAGAAATAACACTGATTTTCTTCATTTTGTTTACGGAAATGTTATAATATCTTTTAAATGTCGTAATTATTCTCATAGTATTAATATGTTTTCATATTATTTTTACAAATCCTAGTCCTTCAGTGTTTAAATTGATATTCAACACATTATTGTAGAATTTTGTACAATGTTTAGTGAAAATATTGATCATCCAAAAACGCTATTTCAGAAGACTGCCCTTCCATTTAATGTCCATTTATCATTAAATTAATTTTACACGTTAGCTTAAAATGTTAATTTCTAAGACAATGCCTTTTCATCTACCATGCTTAAATTCTGAATCTTGTAATGCACATATATAACTGGTAATGTATTCAGACATTTCAAAGGTCTTCGACAAGTACTTAAAGAGAAACAGGCACTTAAAAAAGTAACAATTAACATACCTGAAAAAACTCAGGACGAAATGCCTCAGTATGTATAAGAGACGTGTATTAAATGTTCATAACTTCCGTCACACAACAGATACAGCATTCATTTTACCATCAATGGAATGGTATTTTCTAGTCTGTAGTTTTATTTCTTTAAACGGTTCTTCTTTTTTAAAAACATAAATCCGTTTAGTACATGCGCATAAGCATAATGAGAAACTAATTAAAACTAAACAAGATATCATTTGGCATAAGCATGCAGCCGCATAAGCATAATGAGACACTAATTAAAACTAAACAAGATATCATTTGGCATAAGCATGCAGCCACATAAGCATAATGAGACACTAATTAAAACTAAACAAGATATTATTTGGCATAAGCATGCAGCCGCATAAGCATAATGAGACACTAATTAAAACTAAACAAGATATTATTTGGCATAAGCATGCAGCCGCATAAGCATAATGAGACACTAATTAAAACTAAACAAGATATCATTTGGCATAAGCATGCAGCCACATAAGCATAATGAGACACTAATTAAAACTAAACACGATATCATTTGGCATAAGCATGCAGCCACATAAGCATAATGAGACACTAATTAAAACTAAACAAGATATCATTTGGCATAAGCATGCAGCCACATAAGCATAATGAGACACTAATTAAAACTAAGCAAGATATCATTTGGCACAAACATGCAGCCACATAAGCATAATGAGGCACTAATTAAAACTAAACAAGATATCATTTGGCATAAGCATGCAGCCACATAAGCATAATGAGACACTAATTAAAACTAAACAAAATATCATTTGGCATAAGCATGCAGCCACATAAGCATAATGAGACACTAATTAAAACTAAACACGATATCATTTGGCATAAGCATGCAGCCACATAAGCATAATGAGACACTAATTAAAACTAAACAAGATATCATTTGGCATAAGCATGCAGCCACATAAGCATAATGAGACACTAATTAAAACTAAACACGATATCATTTGGCATAAGCATGCAGCCACATAAGCATAATGAGACACTAATTAAAACTAAACAAGATATCATTTGGCATAAGCATGCAGCCACATAAGCATAATGAGACACTAATTAAAACTAAACAAGATATCATTTGGCATAAGCATGCAGCCACATAAGCATAATGAGACACTAATTAAAACTAAGCAAGATATCATTTGGCACAAACATGCAGCCACATAAGCATAATGAGGCACTAATTAAAACTAAACAAGATATCATTTGGCATAAGCATGCAGCCACATAAGCATAATGAGACACTAATTAAAACTAAACAAAATATCATTTGGCATAAGCATGCAGCCACATAAGCATGCAGCCACAGAAGCAAACAAGCACATCAAACATAGCAGCACATTGATGACAATTATGAAACACAATAAGACATGAGGGAATATTAAAACCCCTAAAAGTCTATAGTTATATATACACTAACACAATATAGTTATATATACACTAACACAAAAACACAAGTCTATAGTTATACATGTATATACACTAACACAATATAGTTATATATACACTAACACAATATATTTATATATACACTAACACAAGAAGAACAAACAAGCAAGCACTCACATATTATCTCATGTTTAGCCAGCATACAAGCTAGACTACCATGAGACAAAACATGAGGTTAAAGAACAAACCAAAGAAACATTAGGCACACATGGCACACTTACATATTATCTCATGGTTATCCAACATACAAGCTAGACCACTATGAGACAACATATGAGTTTTAAAAACAAAACAAAGCAACATCGGGTACACATGGCACACTTACATTTAGGTCCGGTCTTGGCGATCAGCCTAGCAAGCTCGTTGTAATCCTGGGCGGTTCGGATATCAGCCCGTTCCACACCCGGCTCGCCCCAAAACGAAATTTGGTTGTTCTTACTTGCGGTGTCTCAAGAATGTTTTCATATTTGAAATTATAGTTTGAATATAGTAAAAAGAGTGGTTTGACAACCAAAGGCCTTTCTGAAAGCGACCAGGAAGTGGTGAAAAACGACCTCAAAGTGAGTGTCTAGCTGGTTACCTACTATTCGTTCGTAGCTTTGACAATGTAGGTCTACTAACTAGTCTGTAGTTTTATTTCATTAAACGGTTCTTCTTTTTTAAAAACAGGAGTGACGTGCGCAAGTTTGAAGTTTAATGGGAACTGACCACGCTCTATTATAGAAAAGAGTACGAGAGTGGACCTTTGGAAACGGCCGAACACGATAAATATGAAATATTGCAGTCTCGGTTTGATTGAGACTGTCCATGAACGGTAGTGAAATATGCTTGCTACCGTTCACGCCCACTACCCCCGGTTTGAGAAGAACTCAATATTCATAAAGTCAATAGTACAGAATTGTAACCATCCCGAAGATGGCATGCATATGGAGGTGGACATGCTACTTTTAATGCCAGTCCTGCGGCGTATGATTCCAGTATCTAACACAAATCTATGCCCCGAAGAGCGAAATAAACAAAACGGAATTTAGTTGGGAGCAGCGTTTAGTTAGAGTTTGCTAAGTGAAATAATTTACCTATAGCTTGAGTTCACGTATGGGGGTGGGGTTTCTTGGGGATTTTCCTTTACAGGGGCGTGTTCATTCATTCAGTTATTGTTTCAGAAGCAATTCATGTGCCCAGTATACGTCATCCATGTCATCACAAATATGGGCGATATGCAATGGTACCTGAGCCAATGTTCATTGAACTTTGCTTCATCGAAGTTTTTGTTACTCCTAAATGTGACTTTATATTTACTAGATCATTACATTCCAGGTTTTGTCTTCTCTTGAAGGGAAGATCTGCTCTGACAAATGGGCGAAGGTCTCACATTTGATGATGTAAATTTCCACAACTTCACATAATAAACATAATGTTTATGTTTGGAGCTTCCTCTCGCGGAATTTTATTCAATTGCTCTCACTTGATCATATTCATAAGTCCGTAAAACTATTATAATATAATTTCCTATAAAGGTGCAAGCAATGGTGTGTGTTGTCAGTAAGGATCTTGTAATTTATTTCTTTCGACGGGTTTACGGGTTTGAAACTACCAAACAGTTATGTTACAAAAAATGACGAATTAATTATTTCATATAAGGTCTCACCGTGACACGATTCAGTATTGTTTTACTTATTAGTCCTTTGGGATGATCAGAGACCTAAGAAGTAGTTTTATTACGTCTCTGGGATGATCTAGTCCATCATTGTCTGTGCCTCTCACGAACAGCCACAATAAAAACGGTTAGTCTTAGTCTACTTTCTTGTCTTGTGTGTGATTGTTGAGTGCCAATATGTCCGCAACGTGTTACCTTTAGCGGAAGAGGTGATTGTTACCTTCAGAGGAGGTTGTTACATTTAGCGTTGGAATTGTTACCTTTACCGTTGTTTCAGTAGCTGAGAAATCCTAAAACTTTGCTGCACTCTTTATTTAAACGAATTTGGTTCAGGGATTTAAAAAAGTTAGAGAGAAAAATCTTACCTGAACTGGGAGAAAAAAGTTTGATTCCCTCTTCACTTTGCAGTGTTTTTATCATCCATGCCACGGACGCGTTTGGAAACTTTCTAAGAAAAGAAAAACCCTTATCAATATAAAGTGGCTTTCTAGGAAGTCTGCATATCACTAGCATTGGGAACGTACCAGGTATGAACAGATAATACAGTAATGATATCACAAGCTCTCACTATGCAGTTAGCGCCCTTGCATGTGACTGTAGGATGGATGATTCTTCCGTTAAAGGCGTAGCTGACCTGAAATGCATATTTTGGCCCGACAAACTAGTGGGGTCCGGGGGCTCCCACTGTGTGTGTGTGTTTTTTTTTTTGTTTTTTTTTTAACTTAGCTATGTAATGGTGCGTTTTGGCGTTTATCTGACAGAACACTTGTTCTCCTATTGCTAGTGACGTTTTCGTGTAAATGTTTTATACGCTATATATGTATATGTATTCTGGTAGTGGAGGGTCTGAAGTTGATGAAAAAGTATGATGATCTCTTGATATCATGGTAGGATTTTTTTTAATCCAAAACGGCCGCCAATATGGCTGCCAAAATTTAAAAATGGGCATGCTATTTTTTTCATAGTTTAATGATATCAAAAACTTTAATTTGTGATTATGTACTTGATTACACATGTATTTGACATTTTCAAAACAAAATCATAAACAATAATGCCAAAAACATTTTGGAGCGTGTTTTTAAGTAAAAATACAGCAAAAAAGTGGCAAAAAAGCGATATCTACATCATAACTTCAACTTTGAATTTCACACATTATCATATAAGTATTAATTAAGGGTTTTAAAACATGCCTTATTGATAAGGATTTTTGTAACAGCGGTGGGTGGGGTAAAAATACCCCAAATCTGCGTTTGGACCTGAGGCTGGTAGATTATTATTCCAATAGTGACGTGTTCGTTCAAAGTGTTTGTACCCTGTATATGTATTTATATTCTTGTAGGGGTTGTTCTGAAGATTAAAAACAATATGGTCATTTCCTGAAACCATGGTAGAATGTTTACAAAACAAAATGGCCACCAAGATGACAGCCAAAATAAGGAAAATGTAATATTATAGGATATATCAAAGTTTATTGACATATGTATGTTATTTTATTTATAAACAACAGCGTCTGAACATTAAATCGTTGTTAGGACATTTGTAAACATTTATATTGTTGATAACTTTGACAATATATATATATATTATAAATGTTTTAGAGTAAAATTATCGTACTGTTGTTTTAAACATATAATGTGTATATGTGTGGTATCTGAAGAAATATGTTTCGACAAATTTGATAATTAACATTTGACAAAGTTGAATTAACTGCACTGTAAAACAAAATAAGAAACAAATGTTGACCCTTAACCTTCCCTTCCCCCTCCGGCTTCAGTTTTTATTGCATTCTCGGACTTTCCTTTTTTATTCATTTTCCAAATTGAAGTATAGGCCCGGGCCTATAAGGCCTAATAGTAGCTACGTCAATGGCGGACACTAAACCAGAACGACACCTCTACAGGTCCAAAATAGTACGTATTGTCTGACACCACTAAAACATTAGAAAACTAACTGCTCCATGTTTCGTGCATTTTTGCGTGCACAAATAACTGTATATCACACAAAACTATGTATTGTCTGGAAATTGTACATTCGGAATAGCGGCGTCATCGAAATGTTAAGTGAGAATTACTCGTGTACCATTATACCAACATGCAGCCTTTCCCGTGATTTGGGGCATCTGTAGAATATGGTCAATTATCTTTAGGGATCTGGGGAATATTGACAGTTTAAGGAATCCAGGGATCAAAGACCAACACGTTTAGGGATCTAGACATTAGTGTCCTAAAATCAAAAAACCTTTGGAAATCAGGGAATAATGGGCATTACTTTAAGGGATCCAAGAAACAAGTCGCCCCCACGCACCTCCCCCACTCGCACCCACACCCCCATCCCCACTCCCCCCCCCCACATCCACCACACACACAAACACACATATACCCTGCGAGGGTATGGGGTCGTCACAGCCATTGCCAATAGTTAACATATGGGTAAATATGGTTCAAGAGCAGAAGCCATACAGATCCCGGCTGTACATTGTTCTGTTCTATAAAAACATATAGATCCCCGCTATACAAACATATAGATTAGATACGAATGATAACAGACAGTGCGTAATTTTACAGAACCATGTACGAAATACTACATTTTAATATTATATACGGAAACATTATTTTCATGATACATTTTCATTCATGTTGAACCGACACATGGCAATAATGATAATCGATAAAAAATTAACTGCGGTTTGGCAAAGGAGCAAAATGAAGTCCATGCAAATGAAATTTTATGGGAAACTTTAGTTCCATTGTTTAATATTATGGATTATTATTATTATTGTTTCAATTATTATTATTATTATTATTATTATTAATGTTATTATTATTATTATTCAGTTAATTTCCATTTCCTGTCGTTCAGTGTGTCTGTTATTCCTGACTATAATTGAATACAGGTAAACTTTGTATTGTACTTCATATTCTTCGCTTGTTCAGGGTGCTTGTTTCAGCCATTTTTTTTATATATTTTTCAGACAACATTCAACTATTACATCAATAAGTTGTATATCAGTGAAACATGCATTTTAGTGGTAAATAAGAAATACCTTACTTTTCAAAATCTGTTGAGAAATAAAAAATTCAAGTGCGAGCGTTGCTTTTTGATAGGGCATTTTCAATGGAAAATTCTGCTCCGTCAAAATTTAGAAACACTTTTTTTTTATCCAATACTGGTTTAAATGTGTTGGACAAACGTAAATTAAGACAATCGGTAAGTTTTATGGCAAACTAATAAGGTTAACTAAAGTTATTTGAGATTTTTTAATTTTCTGCTGTCCCTGCAACGAGGAGTTTACACGGGAAAATGCACCAAAAAACATTTTGTTTGTAAAAAAAAATCTCAACCGATTTTCAAAACTAAGTTTGTTGCTTTTATTTACCGCTAAATAATCCAGTTCAAAAGATAAGTAATTTATTTATTTTATATTTAGTAATAATTTAGTTTACGTATTGTTAAACTTGTTCATGTTGATGCTGAAAACCCGTTGACTGAAACAAGCGCCTACTACTACTACTACTACTACTACTGCTGCTACAACTACTTCTACTACTACTTATATTATTATTATTATTATTATTATTATCATCATCATCCTCATCATCATCATCATCATCATCATCATCATCATTATTATTATTATTATTATTATTATTATTATTATCAAATTCTTCTTAAATTTTAAATTTTATGAACGAAGTCCGTGTTCAACATATTTTTTAAGTACAGTGTCTCACCATTCCATCGCATTATGCCGTATTAATAACGTACGATGTATCATGACACTTCCGACAGTAAAATATTAAGCAGGATTGAGGAAAGAAAATGATTCTCCCATAAAACTCAACTATTGTCATTGTCTGACTTTAAGTTCAGAAATAACCTACGAGGAAAACAAATATCGAATGCATATTAAAACGAGTTCCTTGATAAAAACTGTACTTTTCTCAGGTAATGAATCTGTCTAGCTGGTGATAAAAGTTCAAATGCAGAAGCGATCACACTTTTTTTTCTTCAAAATTTAACAACAACGGTCATTTTGAAATTTGGATATAAAAACGTGTATGTAGCGATCACACTTTCCCAATGTAAGTCTAGGCTGATCAATTACCGCTGATTATGCTTTTTATAGGAGTAGTAGTGATATTAATTCCTCCGGTAGATTAATACCCCAAGTGGATTACTACCTTAGGTGGATTAATACCATTGCTCGTCCTTTTCCGGCAGTGGCGGGAACGCCAAATGACGGTTTGAGTTAACCGATTGGGTCCGATTGTTTTACGGACTTCTTCGTCAGATTCCGCCACCAGGAAATACCGATTACGGAAATTAACGTAGAATTCCGGTTCCACTTGTTGGCGTTCTCGTGCAAACTGGTGTAAAAAGGCGTGAATCATTAGAAATATTAATAAAATATCATTTTAAATTATGTAATATATAGTTTAATAACCAGTGTTTTTGAGATACTGAAAATATCTCCCGAGGTAGAGAAATGGCCTGATATAAGAACGAGTGATAGATAAGAACATGTGCGGAGAACACTCTTTCTTATACTGGGGCCATTTCTCTACCTCGGGAGATATTTCCCGTATCTCAAAAACACTGGCTATTAAACTCTATAGGATTATAAGTACCTCTGGTGCTCTGGTGCTTATATAGGAATAGTAATATTAATACCTCAGGTGGTGGCATAGAAACTGAATTGTGTAGGTTATTTCGAGCCGCCACAGGGAGAGGGCATATATAGGGGAGACTGGGGCAAGATGATACACGGGGCAAGGTGTTACATTCAACATTTTATGCGTACGAATTCCCCGATTACGCCATGAAAACGTAATTCTAAATGTTTGTTTGTGCGACCATCTTGTGTGAAGCCGGTAAGCGCGTTGTCTTGGCCGTGACAAAATTGCGAGCACAAATTAATGCTGCGGCAAAATAAGTAGATTTTCATTTTTAAAATGATCTACGAATAGTTTCCTTATTATTCAAATATTGCGTTCTCTCCAGAGGTCACAATAAACATTATGGTATATGCTGTTACCATACGTAGTATTGAAAATTGACCTGTCATAGTTTACATGGTAGCGAAATGAACATGGGTAAATGGGTGGTGGAGTAACATGTTACAGTACATATGGGGCAAAATGCATCTTACCCCGCTGTTATATAACTTGTAAGATCTTCGTTTGACTAGTTTAGTGAATACATAATTAACTTTTCACAGACATAGGGCTAGCTGCACTGCTATCTTCTCCGAGGTGGAATGATATAGTAATGGCTTCCGTTCGTCCGTGCCTCTGTCCGTCGCGTCTAATTTAGTGTTCGCTGTATATCTCTTACACCCATGAAGTGTTTTGAAATAATTTATCACAAATGATAGCCTTAACAAGACGACGTTCAGAGCGCAACACCCGGGTGTGCAGCTCAAGGTCAATGTCACACGTAGAGGTCAAAGATGTCAAAAATCCACAATATCTCAATGTTAAAGAAGATATTCGTTTCCGCTTCATACTTTTAATGTACATTGAAGCATTTTCAAATAACTTGGAATAATTGTTCACCGTCTCAAGACAAATGGCAGAACTCAAACCCGGGTGTGCTGATTTACAGTCAAGGTCACACTGAGAGGATCATCGTTTCACATCCCTATCCTTATAAAGCTGTCCCTAATATGCTTAAATTAAGGCTCATTTGAGATAGCGCTCGTCTACATAACACTTTATGAAACCACAACATTTGAGATAATAATCTTGTTGTTCTTTTTGTTCGATTTGACATCCATTATTCTTAAAACCATAAAACAAAACAATGCACATGGATAAAAGAAAATATAAATATTAAACATACAACATTAAACATTAAACATTAAACACACATAAACATCATAATACACATTTATTATACAAGAAATCATACATTTCAAGTATGCAACTGTCCCTTTCCTGAAGAAGGCTGTAGTAAATATACTTAATATTTATTTATATTTATTTATATTATATTTATTTACATTTTCGTATAAATTGTCTTGCATAAAACGAATATATTCTGATAATACTGGCATATTAGACAAAATGTAACAAATTTGCCCCGACAGGTGTAATACGTTGGCCCAAAGAACGGGTTAATGTGTAATGTGTCTTTCGGAAAATGTAAAGATATGTTCATTTATTGCAAAATAACATTAAAAAAAATGAATTATTTGAAAAATGTAACATATCGCCCCGGTCTCCCCTACATAGAAATCTAGGAACACTGACATGCCCTTATCGGATATATATATATATTCATATGATTCTTCAATGCGTTCGGAGGACTCCGGTACACATAACTGGAGTGTTTACGTTCCCATCCGACGGAAGAGGCTAGACGACTCGGACTGCCTTGCCTAAAGACACACCGAAGTTATCTCGTGCTGCCCGTGATCTCCGAATTCAGAGTCGACGTGAAAAACGTGTTATCCCCTGGGATTATGAATTAGCTTTGTTATCTTTGCACACTTTTCAAACTTGACGTTTTTGAAAGTCGATGCCACAGGTGTATCAAAAGAAGAAATTGCCATAGTTCCAGAAGCTGCCTATTAAGGCGTCAGAAAAACTTGTAATATGTCAAAATGTATTTCCTGAAATATGTGGAAACTTAATATATGAGATCCTTTAGTTAACGTCGAAGTTTACATGTGTATCCGTTAAATATATGTCAATGATTTATTTATTGTTTTTATCAATACCAACTCTGTACCGCGTATGTAAGATTATTACAGATCATTTAGAATGACGCTCTATATTACAGCTGTAGAGAAGCGTTTTGTGATTCTTTCAGATTACAAATGAACACTGGCCATGTCAAACTCGAAGTTATTTTAATGACAGCTTCAAGTGATTCTGAAGATAAGTGAACCATAGGACTATTTGCAGTTTCTAGAGCCTATACAACTGGATCATTTGACTAAGATCCGAAGTTTTTCTATGTAAGATACTTTTTCAAGGGCCATGGGACGAAATATTTTCATCCAGACAGTTTATCTTGTTGGATTTTTTAGTAAATACAACTGGAACATCGCTGTTGAAAATGTAAGTATTTTATGAAAGGTGAGGGTATTACCGATAGTGCGTACTCTTTGCTTTGTTTGATACATATATGTGCATGTGCAAATAAACCGTCGACTATATGTGGAAAAAGAGGAAAACATGAAACGGTCACCGTCTGTTGCGAATTTCTGATTGAAACGGCAAACGTCTGTTGCTGCAAACGGTCAACGTCTGTTTGACAATCCAATATTTTATGAATAATAAGTAAATGTACATGCATGTTTGGTCATTATCAGTAACAATTGATTTAGATGTTTGAATAAATGCAGAAGAATACAATTCCAACGAGACTGCTCTTAAAATGATTTTTTGTTTAACGGCTCATCAACACATTGTTTACGTTATTTCGAGTTACAAGAATTCAGCATCATGGCATTCTCTTACTATCGATAGATTCAGATAGTTCTTAAACGTACCTCTGATAAACGGGACCGCCCGGTCCGACGGACGAGTCTAGTGGAAATATCTTGCCAAATGACACACCGAAGTACCCAGTGAGACTCGACCCCGTGATCACCGGATTCAGAATTCAACGTGTTATCATTGCAAGTACATTTTTTTCCTTTCCGTTCCCCCCTAACACTCCTCTCACATCCCCACTTTTAAATCATGTCAGTGATCTTAAGTGTAGATACATTACCCACTTGGACTATGCCAATATGTCATTGTGGATTGTTTTTAAATTTTCGTACGCTTTCTTTTCTTTCCCCATCTGTTTTATGTTCATTTATTCATAAACGTAGGACTTATCAACAAGGATAACAGCAGTTAGCAGAGTTTGTTGTAAATGTGCTAGTATTTGCTACTTCGGGCGTTCACGTTTATTTCTATAAAAGATGAACTACAGTAATGGTGTGTAGGGAATGCGTGGGGTAGCATCGCGAATATCCACATTAGGTGTCATCTGAACATACTAGGCAACCATTGTGTCAGATATGAACACCATTCTTCTACTCCTTAAATACACAGGACAACCGACTCGATACCATTGCATCAACGTCTGTTCGTGGAACGGTCAAAGTCTGTGTAAACTATGTTTACAAACAAACACACGTGTGAGAAAAATCAATTTTGCTGTGAGATTCCGTCAATTGACGTAAGTTATCTCATACCATTACCTTTTTAGTATCAATCTACGTACCGTTTTTTAGGCTAATAGAAGCATCTTCAAGGGCTATGCGACGAAATATTTTCATCCAGACAGTTTAACAAAACAAACTTTTTCGGATTTATTTAGTAAATACCACACAATTGGAACATCGATGTTGAACATGTAAGTATTTTATGAAAGGTGTGGGTATTACTGACAGTGCGTACTCTTTGCTTTGTCAAATACATATGTGCATGTGAATATAAACCGTCGTTTAAATCGGAAGACCCTGATAATAGTGTAATACGGTATAAAAGGTGCAGTCCTATCTTGGCATAATAGCATGTTATATTTGCATATTAAATAAAAAACTGTCGAAGATATGCATAATTATAGCGCATTTATTACTTGTTTGCACAGACGGTGATCGTTGCCTTTTTTATTGATCAAAGACGTTCACCGTTTCACCCAACGGACGTTGATCGTTGCTTTTTTTTGGATACAATACCGCCTCTGTAAATGACGATTTATTTAATCAAAACTTGTATTTTGACCATTCTTCTTTTTTAATATGATAGTAATATGATCATTTTTATAAATGTCGATTGTTGATTCGGTAAAATTATATTGCATAAGCTTTTTAAATGGTACTTTGAACGAAAAAAGTCTTCATTTAAAAAAAGACGACGTTAAATTATATTTTTTGAAAAAAAAGAAAAGATGCAAGCAAGGTAAGTAATCAAAAGCGTAACATAAAACCATAATTACCGCGGATGTTTTACACTCAGTGTTAGGATTCTTGTATTTCAATTACAACATTTTTGGGTGTTTCAAAACAAGAACTCTTAAGCGACAGCATGTTGATTCAATGGTATCGAGTCGGTTGTTCTGTGTGTTTAAGCAGTTCAGGTTACGAGGAAACAATAGGAATGGAACGAAATTTTATAAAAAATATATTAAAAACTGTGACTAATGTTTATTTTAGCGATTTTGGCAGTTTGACCTCTGACCACAGGAGTCAAATTCTTAATCCGACACCTTAGTTGTTATCTAAACTTCTAAGACAACCACACGAATAGACACCCTCCGTGGCGTGGCGTAGTCGGTAGCGCGGCGGATTTGTAACCGAAGGCCCCGGTTTCAATCCTCCGTGGGGTCACTAAGTTTCGTCGGTGTGTTCTCGTCCGTCGGATGGGGACGTAAACCGTGCGGTCACGTGTACGTTAAAGAACCATAGGAATCTGTTTGATAATAAGAGCACGGTTCCCGGAATCCTATGTATTCATAGCTCTCTGGGGCGGCTCTAAATACATTATACTGTGTTGATGAGCCGTTAAACAACATTCAGTTCAATTCAACTGGTGTAGCAGGAATCGTATGATACACTTGCATGCTGATCCTGTATAAACATGTGTCCTCCACTAAGGAAGTGCATCAAATCTCATAACCCCATCCGTACCATATCATTATTTATATGCGGTAAGATTACGAATTGAATTGAATTGAATTGGGTTTTAAGGCGCACCAAAACATGAACGTTTATATGGCGCCTAACAGGAATGAACATGCCAGGCTCATCCTCCATTTATACGTGTACTACATATTGAAAACTCAGAGTTCATTACACATCTAGACACCCTAGGCATCCACTGTGCCAAACATAAACAGTCTCTTTCAACAGATGTAGGAGGAGTTAGGTTTCGAACAAAAAAAAGACAGACGGACAAACAGACGGACGGAGAAAGACGGGATTAACCACAGTGTGTTTTTTTTGAAAATATAAAAATTGCGGATATAAGTTTCTTAAGAGAAACCTGAGGTTCTAAACTACTTATTTTAAAGATTTTTTTTTCTGTGTTTTCTTTGTTTTTGTTTTTAAAGTAGGTCATTAACCTTTGTTTAGGTCACTGACATTCTTTTTAAATTGCATATTATGGAAAAAGTATATATTTTAAAATGGCTTTATGCACTAATTATACTGTTTATATAAGATTCCTTTTCCTTTCATAATTATAAGATACCTTACACAAATTGGTTCGATGTGTATAAAGGCATTATACAATAATGGTGTGTTTGGGTCTGTATGGATTAGAGGCTGACAAGTAGATATAAGTAGATATACATGTCCAACAGGAACTGTAGCATCCAAGAACCACAGTTAACAAAAATACGCATAGAAACAACAACTACAAGGATAAATAGCCAGATGTATGACACCACAAGCATAAAATGGTTGACAATAGGGCTACCGCACTGGAACGGTCAGTGGCCAGTAAGACCACTTCGAGTTTAGACCAGGTTCTGTGGTGCACCAAATCTCATTTTTATTTGTCATCCCAATAAAACGATACAATGTAAATAAAGAATGCTATATCCTCTAACATTGTTCAGTACTATCATAGGTCCTTCAGTATTACATTTCTACTATACTATGGGAGCATGAGCGGCGTTTCATATCACTTTTCATTATTAGCATAGCTGTATGTAACTTTATTAGCATAGCTGTATGTAACTTTATTAGCATAGCTGTATGTAACTTTATTAGCATAGCTGTATGTAACTTTATTAGCATAGATGTATGTAACTTTATTAGCATAGCTGTATGTAACTTTATTAGCATAGCTGTATGTAACTTTATTAGCATAGCTGTATGTAACTTTATTAGCATAGCTGTATGTAACTCAATCAACCTAATAGTGTGCAGCGTTATTAATTTATTCTGGTTTCATTAAGACAAGTTCTTGTTATCTTGTTCGTTGATTTCTAGCCTTTTTTTTATTTCCATTAGCATACGTCTTTCTCTATCTGTATTGATATGATTGTTTGTAAATGATGTGTCAACATCCAAACTGTGACAAGTATATTACAGGGACACGTGGCAATCGTGAAGTTTTTATCAAGCATTACAATTTGCGTCTCGATGTCAGTTTGTCTTTAAAACTGCTTGCAATAAATAAATAAATATCTGAGTTTTCATTTCTATTCTTATTCTGACATAGGTTGAAATATATTATTGGTGTACTATTATCAACAGTTAGTCATGTGCAAAAACAATCTCTGTTATACTATTCTTATAATTATTATTAACGACTGAAAAGCATAATATGTAGAAACACTAACGAGAAGCCGCCGCGGCGAGTTTTAACGAAATCAAGATTGCCGAGTGTCCCTTTAACAATAGGGATATCATAAACCCATGTGCATATCATTCATATAAACAAATAAAACAACACAATAATCACATGATCAATGTTTTATTAAACACGTAAATGCTAATGAGGGTTACACCTTTTTAACTATGTGTACAACTAGTCATGAAACTTCTAATTTACATCCATTTTAAAGTGTCAATTTCAGCTTAGTCATAACATATCAAAAGTTAAATATTAAATGTATATGATGCCCTCGAACAGTAGTGATGTGAGTAATTATTTTAAACAATATATTAATATATTCTTACACATCGTTAAGGTGTTACTGAATTAACATTGTAATCAACCTCGTAATCAAGGTAGTTAAATCAGTGCGATGTATCGGTGTACACTAATGACGTGAACAGGGTCACATTGTATTCTAGATGAGTAATAAACTAAAACATTAACATTTTCATTTGTTAAACTTGCTTTACGAAAATCCCCTGTTCGTATTATTTAATATAATTTATGTTCATAAAAACACTAACAATCTCAATCGTGATTTTATCACCCACATTTCAATATCAAACTATTTATCAAATAAACATTGGTTAACCACTTAAGCTGTTCAGTTTGTTTCGTCTTCATGTTTATATTTGGCATTCCGACCGTAATTTTGCAAATGTCAAGTTTTGTTTTAACAGTATATGTTCACGAGTCTTTAGAAGATATTTGCCATATAAATGCACTGGAACATTAGAATGCTGTATACTGTCCCAGTTTGAGTACGTTCAACTGTCAATAGTCACTATTTACTTTCCATTGTTTGACATACTAGTTCTTTTTCTCTATATACACTGGTCAACACCATTTGTAGCTGTCAATATTCTATTTATCCCATCAGAGATTGTCCTTAATGTCACAAACTGGGTTTTAATGACCACAAATCGATTGTATTAATGACGATTTGTCCTGACTTGATCCCAATAAATCCCATGTATTGATACACGTTGATTGATATTTTGATTATTCTCTCCACTCGACCGGTCTCGCACCCCACCTGGTGAATACTCAACATACCACCAGCCCTGCTCCAGATCCAGTGTCGAAGCATTGC
Organism: Cyrtodaria siliqua; assembly: GCA_037043455.1. Lineage (NCBI taxonomy): Eukaryota > Metazoa > Mollusca > Bivalvia > Adapedonta > Hiatellidae > Cyrtodaria > Cyrtodaria siliqua. The sequence goes on along the minus strand of JAWPHD010001710.1, from coordinate 39,417 downwards.
TATTGGCTGGTAATAAATTGGTCATTTCGGATTTTGAGTCTCCGAGGCGCTCAATTTCACGTCTCTTGAACGAACTCTCTTACACATTCGTCGAAGAACGAAATCTTGTAGATTTGTATGATCGTGATTGGACGATTCATATACTTTTTAAATTCCGATGGGTTTCAGAATTAAATGTTCATTTTCCAAGAAGTCTTTTCACAATGCTCGATTTCCTCTTTCTTATTTTAAGCGCAGCCATGACCACTTCTGAAAACACTTTCTTAATCGAGTTCTGCTCATCTACGGAACATTCTACATAGTTAATGGCACCGATTTCTTTGGCCAGGATTTTGCCTTCCTCTGGTGAAATTGGCACATCCGAATCGTAGTCCATGGTGTTTCTCAAGTCGGTTTGTGTTGCAACGAGAATGATCGCCGTCTTCCTGATCATGTTTTTTCTCATTTCTGGTTCCCAAAATTCCTTGATGCTCTCAAAGGAGTCGCGGTCAACGACGGAGTAGCAGACGACAAACACTTCACTGTCTCTGTATGTGAACTCCCTCAGGCTCGCATAGTCATGCTGCAAGTAATAAAATGATGACATATAGAAACTGAAATTGTGGATTTGTTTTTTTTATAAAACAATAATTTGACAAGTACGTTAAACAAAGTTTGAAGTCTTTCGAACATGATGTACATTTTGTAAAATATATTTCTTTCAAAAGTCTGTTATTACTCGTATGGTGTAATTCATACTTTTATATCGAGGACTCAGTCCATCACTTCTGTATCTTGTTCTTTATTAATATGTAGTTACAATAATTTTACGTCCACCCTTCGATATTACAAGATAAACTAATTAAACGTATACAATCAATAACGATACAGTAGTAGTAGTAGTAGTAGTAGGAGGAGGAGGAGTAGTAGTAGTGGTAGTACCAGTAGTAGTAGTAGTAGTAGTAGTAGTAGTAGTATCAGTAGTAGTAGTGGTGGTATTAGTAGTAGTAGTAGCAGCAGTAGTGGTGGTGGTAGTAGGTAGTAGTAGTAGTAGTAATAGTACTAATAGTTTAAAACTACATCAAGTTCCGCAACTAAATAAAGACATATTGATAATTACCTGTCCAGCTGAATCGAAGATGCTGACAGTGTATTCGTCGCCATTGACTGTTGATTTTCCAGCATAGTTCTCAAACACCGTCGCCACATAATCGACGGGAGTCGACATCTTGGAGAACGCCAGAGACAAGCAAGTTTTGCCGACCATTCCGTCACCGACGACTGTGCACTGGACCAAGTTCCTCTGTTGCTCAGTTTTCACCACCATGATGTTTTCTGTAATATTTGTTATATAAGTCCAAAATATAAAACAACGTAACCGTAGTCGAATAAATCACCGCTATATTGTCTTGTTAATGATTTAAATTTACTCCTCTTCGCTTTGACTGTCTATTCAGCTTAAATACTGATTTGATTTATAATACAATGTAAATCTCCAAACGAATGTTAACCACGATGAAGTTGATTGTGACAATACTGTGGTCGTATCAGGTATATATACTGTCGACAGTGGTCACATGACTCACCTGTTGGAGACTTGAAAGGTAGATCACCCCCTATACTAGTACAGCGGGAAAATACAACCAGTATTTGGACTCCCGTCAAGGTGATTCAATGGAATTAACGAGATGAAAGATAGAAACGAAATATATGAGATTGATACAGAATTAAAAGTTCACCTTAGTATGTTGTATATAAAGACAGCTGAACATGGGATTCAGTACATCGTGATAAGCAATATTTATGGTTTATAGATATTGTTTCAATTTTATTTTTGGTATTACGTATTGGCGCCAGAAACCTAGTGTAAACAAATGATCATTAGACATTGCTGAACCAAGATAAATCAAGCAGAAGGCTCTGATTGACTGATCATGTTTATCAGTAGCAAATACCACCTAACACAGGATTCAGCAGAAATAGTTTCCAAAACATTTATTAATTGGCAGGGGCGCAACGTGGCATACTCCTTTACTCACGGGAGTCTTTGGAAAAATAAAAAATAAAATAAAATAAATCCTAAAAATAAATGCGCCGCCATTTTCAATCCGTTGGCTGGACAACAAACGTCAAATAAAGTACGATTTTTTAGGCAAAAAAGCAGAAAACCAGACAACTTCTTACCTTTATTTTTTTCCGTTTATTGTTTTCGGTCTTTATTTTGAGTTATAAGGGATAACGGTTGAAAATTACCACTTTTTTGCGAGCATGATTTTTTTTTGCGAGCATATAAAATGTCTATATTCCTCATAACTAACGCTTGTACGAGCACCATTTTGGTCCGAAGATGAAACAAAAAATCGGGGAAGGTCTTCTGAGCGGGTACCTCCTCCCAGTCCCCCCAGACACACCAACTTCCCCACTCGGCGCTTCGTACCTCGCATTAGGAGTATTGTTGAAACAGGCCATGCTACGCCCCTGATTTGTATTAACCATTTCAATATTCTACCGTAAAAAAAATTAACAATACGAGTTATTATGTGTAGTATGCATTTGGTTTTGGTTGATATCCAGTAATCGAGTTGTTATGTTATTGAATAAAAAGTTGGACGTATTGTTTTATTTCAGAATATAGAATTAATCCTTGATATCAACAAAATGTATACATATATACTGGACAGAGGATCCATTGGAAGCAACAAGCACACACACGAGAGAACAAATAACAGTCTCGATTTAATTGAGTCTGTTCATGAGAGGTAATATAAGGTGCAACACCTCTCAAACTTGATGATATCAAAATGCTGCCCATGTACGAACCATGGTCACTGAACGACCATTAATGGCGGTACCGTGTCATCATCTGTGCTGTTATGTATCATTTGCAACATCTCTAGTTCTTTTACTGGATGTGTCTTTGTCTGTAATATGTAATAGGTTTGGCATAACTAGTGTATATCGACATTCACACTAGCATTTGTTTAGTGCTGTACGAAATCTGTAATTACCTACTGGACCATTGGAATCTTCGAGCCCTATTATTGTGGTTTTAAAGAAGAATATCATCTAAGCGAGCGCTAGGAAGCGTGGAAGTGTTTGCACCTTATATTGTCTATCATGGACATACTCAATGAAACCAAGTTTACTATATTTTTTTGTTTTGCTTCCAAGGGATCCCCTCCCTTCAGTATGAATATTGCATTCTTCTATAGGACCCTCAGTATACTTGTCGGATGTTACAGGCTCCTTCGCAAAGGTGTGTAGTTCAAAGCGATCTAATATCCAAAATAATAGACATATGAACAATATAAAAAATGAAACAAAATAATCTCACATTACTTTCCAAACGTTATGCATGAATATCAATTTCACAAACAATAATATGATATATTATATTGTAATTTTATTATGATATGGGGTATTTCACCTCTTCACACTAAATTAGGTAAATCAAGCCATAAACTTCACCAACCACCCAAGGGACATGTCGTATTTCCAGTGGACGGAATTTCAAGTACTCCTGAGTGCGTATCAAACTCTTGAAGAGCGGTATCTGATTTTGCACCTCTCATGCAAAGCTCGTAACCCTATCAATGTCAGATCAAGTGGTACATGAATTGTTTTGACCTTTTGTTTTTATCTATGAAAAACTATTGACAAATTGATATTTTTGCCTAATTGTAGGGTTTTACTTTACTGATTTTGTACTAAACGGCGATCTAGTTTAACCTAGGCACTTGATAAAAGATAAGACAAGACAAAGCAGAATGTTTCTGTTTTAAAAAACATTAGTCGCGACAACGTGGGAAAATCGGGCTATTTGATACGCCTTTTACGATTTTAGCAATACCTAAACCGTGTTTATTACACCCACCCTCTTTCATAGGACACTATTCTGCAAGTTGCGAATTTTAATTTGAATTGTATTTTATAGTCACACCAACGGCCTAGGTCCATGCGGCCAATGGGGGATCGAACCCACAGCGGTGAGGGCAAGTCATTTCAAGTCAGGTACTCGGCCACGTCAATTTTAGGCAATATATGATGGTCGATTTTTTTATGTGGTAATGACAGACTATCCCATTTTTCCTGGGTAGAACCAGTACTGTATACCTTCCGCCACCCGTAAGAATCGAGTCGTGCTCCAAGTGGATTCGAACCCGCAGCGGTGAGAGGCCAGAAAGTTTACAACGCAACGTCGTTAACCCATCGTCCACGGAGGCACTTATCCGAAATATTAACCGTTACGATATTCTAGGAGGCCAGAATGTGACGAGCAGCACAGCATGCGTTGGAATACCTAATGCCTGACCAGCAAGAGAAGCAACGGTAAGGCAGAGCATTTCTTTTACTGGTTTTCACAATTTGCAAGTTTAAGGTAGCCGTAAAAGAAAGAAAGAGAAATAGAAATACCAATAGTTCCGTATATACATTAATACCAATAGTTCCGTATATACATAAATACCAATAGTTCCTTATATACATAAATAGAAATACCAATAGTTCCGTATATACATAAATAGAAATACCAATAGTTCCGTATATACATAAATAGAAATACCAATAGTTCCGTATATACATAAAAGGACCGCATCAATTATTTTTGAAAGAAAAGGAGCACGAAGTATATAGCCGTACATAGTCCTACAATCTGCTTAACATAATGATACTCTACATAATATTTATTTTTTTACAAATATGAGGGTTTTCGGTACAGTATCCTACGCGCGCCGGTCATACTACGTACTAATAGTATAAAATGTTAAGTCACGAAACTATTCAGTTTGTCGTCTGCTTCTTTCCTTGTTGAATCTGCCACTCAGCGACGCACTCAAATTTTATGATTTTGTCAAAGGGCGTCTGACTAAAGAAAACAATTCGCAAATAGTTTTATTTTCATCAACAATAGATGATGTGGGTTTTCTTTTTTTTCTACAATCATCATTGTGTTTGAAGGTGGATTTAACAATATCCTGAACAAAATGTTATTATTTCTTTTCTCTTGACAGCAACAAAAGATTGACCCCAAACCAAACTAGTACTTTACAACTTCGGGCTCAGTAATACCATATATGGTACAGACGATTCAGTGCGCCTGTCAAAGGTGGCAACAACCTTACATGCGACAGTCGTTCATTGTTTTTACGCAACTTATCATGTTACCCGCCTAATATATCATATGAAACGTCACACGTTAATAATAAGGCGATTATAAGATAAGAAGACACGGGTGGAAGATACGGGTTGATCATAGGACTGACATGTGAAATGATTAACCTCGGTTAATTGTGAGTGACAGATATGGTCTCTGATTAGGATGATGATGATGATGCACATATTAAACATGACTGACATCAGGTGTGTACGGACGCTTATCTCACACGAGTCCTTCATCCATATGATCGACTGCATGGACTAATCATATGCATTAGTTTGTTTTACAGTGTTTCTGTGATCACTTGTCTGTTTAATACTTTGATGATTCCAATACACGTGTGCTTTTTTATCTCTTTTAAGAGCATAACATTAAATGACAATAGTCACCTTAAACGAGTGTACCTGGTCCGATGGTCATAGAACAGAAGTGTATAATTTATTTATGCAAACTTCGTTCTTGTTGTAAAGTTACTTGTTAAAGAAAAGGGGACCCTTTTATATCGTTTTATGCACGTGTGCACTCATACATTTTATTAATGCACATGCTATACTAATAGTACATTTATAGTTTCGCTTTTCACGCTATCATATGCCATGCTTAGTTGTAATTGATCGGTTCACATTGGATCATATTTAACAATGCATGAGGAAATAAAAAAGAACCAAACATGATATCGGCAAAAGAACCAAACATTATATAGGGCATGCACGTAGCTACGCAGAGGCACACCGAGACAGTTGCCTCTGTATAATTTTGGAAAGGTACCCGGCATTGAGGTAGACATTTAAATGAATATCAAATACAAAAATCATGAAAACAGTCTTAAATGTAGTTGTCTCTTAACTAAAAACTGAAAAATCGGTCCGGGAAGCCCGGGAATGTACTTTAACGTAGGAAATCCCCGGGAATGTACTGAAACGCAGGAAATCCCCGGGAATGTACTGAAACGCAGGAAATCAAATGTAGAAATCAACATTTTTCCGTGGGGAATGTCCTCAGACACAACTAGAAAGGGATTCACCTCGGTGAAATTTCAGGACTGGCTACGGATAGTTTATAATATACACGAAACAGAAACTGTCGATTTCTCTAAAAAAAAAAACATAATAAAAATCCCTAGATGCAATATGGGCGTTATGTTTAATGCTAACCAGTAAAACCTGAATGCAAAATGATCCACCACAAATGATTTATTTCACGTGAGGGAAATAACCTATGAAATAATCAGACTTGTTTAATATAAAATGTATACTGCCCTGAAAATATCTAGATATATATGATACGTCTAAGGCTCACTTATATATGTTTTTTTACTTGTTTATACACCCGTTGACGGACATTTGTTGATTTACATATATAGTTTATATTAATACCATATTATCCCTTATTTGTAAATAATTTTTACATATTTACATTACATTTTATTTACTACTTCATTTCTTCATCTTTCATCAGTTTTTGCGCACAATATGACCTATTTATGTGTCGACGTGCCATGAAAAAACATTCATTGATTCTTTCTAAGGCTCACTTAGGGTTTACAAGTTCCCAAGAATTAAAACAATTTCTACTTTTCCATTGGTGTCCGTCAGTTACATGATGTTTTTCTTTTTCTTCTTTTGATGTGGCCAGGTTACACACTGTATGAAAACAGCACATAATGTTTTACTAGCATGTATTAGGCGATTGTTTTGACTATGCATAATATAAAACAGTATGTTAACCTTGCCGAACGAACATTTTTAAGCAAACATAAGTTTTGAATCTCACCCGTGGCGTGGTAATCATGCCGTCATGTATACGTTTTATGTAGTGCATTTATATTTTCCGTGGCCGAGTGGTTAACGATGTTCCGATGTAAACCTTCTCGCCGCTCACCGCTGCGGGTTCGAATCCCACTGGAAGCTCGACTTGTAAGTGAGGAAGTGTCGATTCTTACGAATAGCGGGAGGTGTACAGTACTGGTTTTACCCAGGAAACCTCTACAACAAAAAAAATCGACCGTCATATATAACACGACATGTGTTGAAAATGACGTAAAACATCATTCAAACAAAAAAGCATTTATACTTGCTGTCTTGATTTCCTCCTTTATTGTTTGCTTACTATTTTGCTATGGTTGGTTCTAATGGCTCGTGTAATGTCTGTAGGTATTATTATATATCTTTTTCGCTTATAAAAATTATATTAAACTAATTTCCAAAGTCAATATTTTACATGTTTAAAAAACTGGTATATACCTGATAGACGTAATACAATATTAACAAATTAGCCATTCAATAAACATTGATTCAACTACACCATAGTTAAAGTTAGGCTGGTCGTGCTTTCTTAACAACTAATGTCATAATTGAACACTTGAAACAAACAAAGTGCACATGAAGGTCACAATAAACTGGACATATTTGAAATTGTCCTTGTCCTGGTTAATACAACTCTCGCCGCTCATGTTCATGAATGTCCGAAATACTGGACACTGATAACTCGTGGTCGTTCATTGACCAGTATTGAATTTGTCCAAAAGCTGGACCTCGTGGCACAGAATAATGTAAATTATTCGATAAATACGAGGGTCATTCAATAAGTTGTGACAATGGATTAATATTTTAAACGTTATTTATACAAATAAGTGTATTTCCCTAAAATCCTTTAATATAACATCACTTGTGATGATTGCCCGATTCTGATCTCCTTGGTAACATTGCAATACCGGTTGCTAGGAAACCGAAGTTGATATGGATCACTTCGTTGGCCACGGCATATTGTAGCTCATATTGGTCCAACTATCCGGTTCTTTTAATTTTGGAAAAAGATCAACGTCACACGGACTTAAATCCGGAGAATAAGATGGGTGTCTCATAACTTCTCAAACGTAAGACATTAACGACCTTACGTTTTCTGATTTATGGGGCGTTGCGTTACCGTGCAATATGTTTGGGCCCGCTTCTAGCAAGTGTCTAAGCTTCTTCTTCACCATTGGTCTCAAAATACTCTGTAGACATTATTTGCTATTTCTTCACATGTATATCTCCTGCCTGCATCGAACAGTTCTTTCACTTTATCAACATTTAAAGAGTCTGTGGCAAAATATGCTGACCATGGCTCATCTGAAATGTCTGTAACACCACTTTAAATCAATGCTCCCACCGGTAAACTGTTTCAAATGATATAGCAAAAATCCACAAGCTTCCATCATCGTTTCATATAATTCTAAATCCGATTTCCCTCGCAAACATTCAACTTTTATATATGAACGTTGCTCATTACCGCTTATCGCATCGACATCGTTTGATGTGCACGATGTGCACGTCCGATGTGCACGATGACGTCACGTAAAAATGACGCCATTGATACTAACGTTGTTGTATCAATTAAATCGGCGAATGCCAGACCATTGTCACTATTTCTTGAATGACCCTCGTATGTAGCTAATAATGACCACGAGGTTCCACGAGTGTCCTAAAATGGGACAAATAATTTATGGTATGTAACAAACAGGGTATGGTCTAACAGGTCAATACGGATGGTGTTACATGCCGTTGCAAAGGCCTTTAAATAGCAACCACCCGGGGATTAGTAACACCACTTAACTAAGTACGCAAGTTGTTGGCATATGTTTAAAGGGACATTGTATCAGGCATTACTATTAGCATATCGATTCATTAATCCAGTATCATTTTGACTTTAAAATTGCGTGCATATCATTAAATACAATTTTGAGATTTCGATGTTTCTTCGTTATTCTACTAAATTAAGCTATATTATAATGTAGGTGCAATATAATCAATAGATAGTAATATGCAAAAACAATTTGTTTTGAAATATTCTAATAATTATTAAGTTATGTAGAAACACTAACGAGACGCCGCGAGTTTTAAAAAAATTAAAATTGCCTCGTGTCTCTTTAAGGAGCTGAGAATATTGCAAACGAGTATTATGTTTTATAGCGTCTATATATATACATACATCTAGCGATCATTATTTATGTATTACTTACATATGTATGTCCTTGGCAAAGGATTAATGCAAGGCCCGATGGGTTCAAGTCTATACCTTAATCCTTAAAGAAAATAATCCGCCAAAATAACGGCAATATTACAATACAGAACCGTTTTATCAAACCTCGATACAGCTGTTCAGGTCATTTAGTAATGTATATGTGCCGATTGAAATATGTTTATTTACGGGTTTTTAAAATACCCGTGATTGAATATGCGTAAAATGAATTATGAGTTGGTAACTCGTAATTCGACAAATGACCTGGCTGGTTAAAGCCGTTTATATTGTGTCTATTGAGTTTTGATTCTCAAAATATTTAGGTTCTTTATATAAGTCGTCGTCAGTAGGTTTAAAAACTGTGCACATATGTTGTAAAAGTTGCCTATTGATAGCGGGATAGGGACTTTCAGTATTCTAAATCCTCGTGCGTAAGCCGAGTAAAAGAAATAGGTATACAAGTCCAACAGGAAAATTTGGAATTTTAAAAGCAGTTTAAAATGTTTGTGAGTATCGTTTTGCCTTGTCTGTGATGTTATAGTCTCTAGTTTTACTAGTAAAGTGTCGTTCCCGTTTGTCTATGAGTTTCGAATGTCTCGTTTTATAGTAAATTGTCGTTCCCGTTTGTCTATGAGGTTAACATTTTCCGTTTTACTAGTAAAAAGTCGTCACCGTTTGTCTATGAGGTTAACATTTTCCGTTTTACTAGTAAAAAGTCGTCACCGTTTGTCTATGAGGTTATAATGTCTCGTTTTACTAATAAATGTTCGTTCCTGTTTGTCTATGAGGTTATAATGTCTAGTTTTATAGTAAATTGTCGTTCGCGTTTGTTTATGAGGTTATAATGTCTCGTTTTATAGTAGATTGTCGATCCCGTTTGTCTATGAGGTTATACTGTCCGTTTTATTAGTAAATTGTCGTTGCCGTTTGTCTACGAGGTTATAGTCTCTCGTTTTACTGGTAAATTGCCGTTCCCGTTTGTCTATGAGGTTATACTGTCTCGTTTTATTAGTAAATTGTCGTTTCCGTTTGTCTATGAGTTTCGAATGTGTCGTTTTACTAGTGAATTGTCGTTCCCGTTTGTCTATGTGGTTTTACTGTCTCGTTTTACTAGTAAATTGTTGTCCACGTTTGTGTATAAGGTTATAATGGCTCGTTTTATAGTAAATAGTCGTTCCCGTTTGTCTATGCGGTAATAATGTCTCGTTTTACCAGTAAATTGTCGTTCCCGTTTGTCTATGAGGTTATAATGTCTCGTTTTATAGTAAACTGTCGTTCCCGTTTGTCTATGAGGTTATAATATCTCGTTGTATATTAAATTGTCGTTCCCGTTTGTCTATGAGGTTATAATGTCTCGTTTTATACTAAATTGTCGTTACCGTTTGTCTATGAGTTTCGAATGTGTCGTTTTACTAGTAAATTGTCGTTGTCGTTTGTCTATGTGGTTATACTGTCTCGTTTTACTAGTAAATTGTTGTCCCCGTTTGTGCATGAGGTTATAATAGCTCGTTTTATAGTAAATAGTCGTTCCCGTTTGTCTATGCGGTAATAATGTCTCGTTTTACCAGTAAATTGTCGTTCCCGTTTGAATATGAGGTTATAATGTCTCGTTTTATAGTAAACTGTCGTTCCCGTTTGTCTATGAGGTTATAATATCTCGTTGTATATTAAATTGTCGTTCCCGTTTGTCTATGAGGTTATAATGTCTCGTTGTATATTAAATTGTCGTTCCCGTTTGTCTATGAGGTTATATTGTTTCGCTTTACTAGTATATTGTCGTTCCCGTTTGTCTATGAGGTTATAGTGTTTCGCTTTACTAGTAAATTGTCGTTCCCGTTTGTCTATGAGGTTATAGTGTTTCGCTTTACTAGTAAATTGTAGTTCCCATCAGGAGGTATTACTTACACAATGGCAACTTAAATGAGAATGAATACAATGGTATTCATTTCAGGTTATTATCTTCATCTCTAGTATTGCCATTTCCTTATTTTAACCCAATGTGGCAAGCTGTTAACGGGTTGTAAAATACCATTCATTCATTCATTTATTCAGCATGACCTGCTTATATGATGTTGTTATTAATTATAATCTTTTGTATCAATGATCTATTGCAATGCATTATAAAACAGACTTACCACAGTGTACTATATATATCATTATAAATGTGTTGCATCAGCTGTTTATGTGGAAGTAAACATTTTACCTTTGCTTAATCTGCATATAGATGCCATTTATTTTGTTTCAGTTTAAAACAAATATAATAATGCATACACAATGAAGGATATTTAACATACACGTTACTGTAGATATAAAAATCGAACAGGAAATGTAGAATTCAAGGACGACAGTCAACCACAAACACACAGAGACACAAACAACGACTTTAAAGATGAATAAATGCAAGATAAGACATCACAAACACAAAAGGGTTGACAATAGGGCTACCGCCGTGGAACAGTGATTGGCAAACAATCCGCTGGGTGTTTAAACAAGGTTCTAGGGTGCACCAAACCTCACTCTTACCCTAGTGTCATCCCAATAAACGGGACAGTGTAAATAAAGATATCCCCACCAGGTTATAATCTCTAACAAACAAGGCAGCAATAATAGGCTATGTATTAAGTAAAACACAGAAATGAGCATGTATATATAATTTAAAACACAAAAGCCTAGAAATCCACAAAGTAAGTACGCAATGACTAGAGCAACAAGAGAACAAACCGTTAAGGGCACGACAAGACAATATTAAAGATACACCAAACGTTACCGTCCTATAAGCAAATCTTTTCATAAACACAACCATTGAATAATGATGGAATATCAATTTAAATAAACTGGCACAAACGTGTCAACCCTATTCCGGGGCGTTGGTAGGGTACTCACGCCTGTAATAGCGTTCAATTATACTTTTGAACAGACAATCAATTGTTACCGTATTGGTCCGCGCTGTTGAAACGTTCAACTTTTGAACAGAGAACTGGTTACTTCCGCTGATAAACTGAAGTCAATACATAAGGCTAGCACGCGTACGTGCAAGCCATAAAAGTCAGGAAGGGCCTATACTTACTAAAACCATAGCCTTGGTTCTGACAAAATAAGATCTAAAACTAAAATTATATCCAGTCTACTGTCCGCCGAACTTAATGCATATATATCCAGACCAAATTAACATGAACATATTTAAAAGTAGGGTGTTTAAAAATAAGTAATAATGACTGAACCCAGACTTATTCAAAGAAAGTAATACCATAACAGTCGACCAGAAAACGTAGCATTCACAGTCAACCAAAAACACACTTAGGAATGACGGTCTATAACTGATCTGATCATGAAAATACATCCAAATGAAAAAAGTGTACAAATAACCATCTGATCCCAACAATCTGAGCAAACATGAAACATCCAAACTAGGGAACATCAACACGTCAACACTTATACAGAGAGGGCGTTAAATGGTTTGATATGAACGAAAGGTCGTGGTATGCTGTATCGTCTTGTAATCATGTCTGAAAACGGCGACATAGCCTATCTTCTTAAGAAACCCAATTTCTCCTGATTTTCATAAATGAACGTCTTTGAGAACAAAATAAACATGGAAGCGTTCCGATGTTGTTTTATTCGTCGCCTGGTTTATAACAATAATAGCAACTGTCGACAAAATAATACCAAGTCAAAATGTGTGTGGTATGACATTGTGACTCTTGATATAGTCTCCACGTTGTCCAATATAAGCAAAAATAGGTAATAGCTTTTTATATAGAATGTAATATATTTTGAAATTGTTCAATTCCATCAATTACATAGCCATTGGACATATTACACCTATCTTTGTAATATATTTCTACATTTGGATGTATTTTCCTGATCTGCTGGACTTGAATTCACCAACCATTCTTGAGAATATTCTCAGATTTAAGCTTAAGTATGCAAATTTCAATCACAAATGTTTCTATAAGTTAACAGAATAAACGTTCATAACAAGCTGCTATGTATAAATATGATGCATACTAATAAATAGCAACTTCTTACGATTGTTTATATTTGAAGGTCATGGAAATATTTGTGAACGAATTTTGAGTACTTGAGCTGAAGTCTAAGAATAGTTTGAAGAATGGTTGGTGCATACCAGGCATAGCACACTATTGCGAATCAGTAATGTTATTTTACTGGTCCTTTGGGATCAACAAGCCCAATTAAGGTGGCTTTGAAGTAGAATACCGGCGGCGGTAGGGGGCGTGAGAGGTGTTGCGTCCTACATTACCGCTCATGAACAGACTCAATAAACATCTATTTTATTCTCTTGATTGTGTTTGTTGCTTCCAATGGATCTTCCTGATCAGTATTTATTTTGTTGTTATTGGAGTTGTTTATTTATAAAAAATAAAAAAATGCTTAGGAAATGGATAGTTCTAACATTCAAATATGTAGCTCCACCCTCTGCTCCGCCTTCTTCTATTGTCACAGGCCAAGTGCCCACCAACATTTGTCACGTGCTCCATATTACTTTAGAGTTGATTGTGGGACTATATGTGACTTTTTCAGGTGTATATTCCTGTTTTACTTTTTTTTGGCCCAAATTTCTGGTGGATATAAACTTCAATGACGGACTGGAACTATGTATCCATTCTTCTTGTCGTAAACCAGACTGGAACTATATGTGTCCATTCTACTTGTCGTAAACCAGACTGGAACTATATCTTGTCGTAAACCAGACTGGACCTATATGTATCCATTCTTCTTGTCGTAAACCAGACTGGAACTATATCTTGTCGTGAACCAGACTGGAACTCTGTATCCATTCTTCTTGTCGTAAACCAGACTGGAACTCTGTATCCATTCTTCTTGTCGTAAACCAGACTGGAACTATGTATCCATTATTCTTGTCGTTAACCAGACTGGAACTATATGTATCCATTCTTATTGTCGTAAACCAGAATGGAACTATATCTTGTCGTAAACCAGACTGGAACTATATGTATCCATTCTTCTTGTCGTAAACCAGACTGGAACTATATCTTGTCGTAAACCAGACTGGAACTCTGTATCCATTCTTCTTGTCGTAAACCAGACTGGAACTATGTATCCATTCTTCTTGTCGTAAAGGTTAACCTTACCCCTTTACCCTCAAACCCTTTGACACGATGATCATAATACAGTATTTACTGATTGTGAAATCTATGAAGATTATGGATCCCAAACAAAGGGATCCTGAAAGTACATCATTCTATGGGTTTAACTACATACTATCCCTATAGTAAAGTTGGCTTATACAACGATGTATGCTGCATTTGAAGCCACCATAACAAACAAAATAAGGAACATACAATGAAAGAAGTTGGTCTTAACATGACCATGTTAAATACTGTCTCATATTTTGTATTCATTTTCGTATTTCGTTTTATATTTCATGTTATCTTTTCTGAACATTTTTTCAAATATTATTTTCCCCTAAAACATGTATGTTTATGAACGATACATTTCTATAAAACCTATCAAATATCGTTTTCGAATTACCTTAGCCCAGTTAATTTCCGGTGGGCGGGAAAACATGCATATTTTATGAATCGTTTATTTGAGTGGTTAATAGTATAATCACGAATTCCCGCTGTACGTAATAATAAGGAAATAATCTGAATAAAATTAAAGGCCATGTTTACAAAATGTCAAAACTCCAAACATAAGAACTTGCGAATACTAACAATTATTATTAAAGCAGCTCTGCCGCCAACAGCAGCCAAGTTTTAAACCTAATGCCGACGAGGTATATAATTATATAACTTACATATTTTGATAATCACAAACGCTATAGACACAATATAAACGGCTTATATAACCAGCCAGTCAAAACCCCAACACTGAATTGATGAATTAAGAGTTACCAACTCAAAATTATTTTAAAACGGAATGTATTCGACATTAATTAAGAAACTAAACCGCCAACTAACGGCAAAGTTACATTACAAATATGTAACAAAAATCTATCCAGATGTTCAGGCCTTATAATAATGTATATGTGCCTATTAAAAGTATAGGTTTATTCACGGATTATTAAAATAACCATTTGTGAATATGTGTAAAATGAATTATGAATTATAAGTTGGTAACTCTTAATTCGACGCTCCAGTTTTGGGGTTTAGCATGGCTGGTTAAAACCATTTATACTGCGTCTATAGAGTTTGGATTCTCAAAATATGAAAGTTATATATATACCTCCTCGTCAGTAGGTTTAGAAACGGTGTACATGTGTTGTAAAATGTGACTGTTGCTGGCGGGATAGGGGCTTTAAAGGTTCTGTAGGCGATATGGATGAGTGATTGGTACAAATACAAATGACACCTTCATCGTGTGCGTCAGTTTCATATGAAATGTGCATATCCATTACATTAAGCCACATGTTACCTTCGTTTTAATTACTAATTACTTAATTATTTAATAGTTTATGAAAATGGTTGCTAAATGTTTCATAAATATTGATTTTTTTTCTTCTAAGTTGTACATATAATTCAAATAACGTGTACTTCAGTTACAAGACAAGAATTTATAAGAGCCTTAAAGCATCAGTACATGAATTAATATTACAAAAGCTATATAAGAATCGTCTTTAGGCTTTAGTGTATATGTGCATTGATCATGAAACTTAAATGGTGTTACTCGTATTTGGATCTTTTTTTAACCCCTTATATTGATTTTCCAAACGGATAGTATTTCATCCAAATAAACCAATCAATCGCTTACATGCATAATGGTATATATACTATATAGTATGAATTTGTGGTGCATCTACAAACTGCGCATGTTAGTTAGGGTGACGTTTACGTGTGCCTACTAGCCCGGAGGGTTAGAGTTCGAGCCAAACACAAGGCAACACTTTTAAAACCAAATTATCTTAAAATATTAGAAAGATATACGGAAAGGTACGGAAATTCTGCGAAATAAATCTGACTGGTTCCTACCATTCTGTATGTGAGTACTCTGTCAGGTATAATTGTAAGAATTCTATTTGATTAAGTTATCCTCAAAAATCTCCAGCAACTCAGTTTAACTGGGGGTACGCTAGTAGTCTGCAATCTAAAGTTTATGTAAAGTTTAACCAATAAACAATCTCTAAAATACATCTAACTTCGGTAATAAATGTATGGCAATGACCTTTTGTATTTTATTTAGTCATGTTGTTTTTGATTTCAACTTTTGATAAAGGAAATCATAAAGCATACACGTGAAGGTGATAAAATCACTCAAAAGCGACGTTAATTCAACGCCTGACTTTTAGTTAGGTGGTGACCTCTTTGTCCTTTTGGAATTCATCAGTGATAAACAAATACCTAATGTTGAATTGAATTGAATGTTGTTTAACGGCTCATCAACACAGTTCGACTTTTATATCTACTTTTCAGCCTATAATCAAAACACACAGACCCAAACACACCATTATTTTAAAATGCCTTCATACACATCGAACCAATTTGTGCAAGTTATCTAAAAATTATGAATGGAAAATGAATCCAATATAATCCAATATAAACAGATAAACAGTATAATTAGTGCATAAAGGAATTTTAAAATATATATTAGTACAATAATAAGCAATTTAATTTTTTTAAAAAAAATGTCTGTGCCCTAAACAAAGAAAAATGACTTACTTTAAAAAACACACAAACACAAAAAACATATTTTCTTAAAATAATCAATGTGACGGACGTATACATTTCAAAAGTAGTTTAGAACCTCAGGTAGTTATAAGAAACTTATATCCGCAATTTTTATATTTTCAAACTAAAACAAGGACAATCTCTTACTCCGTCCGTCCGTCTGTTTGTGCCTCAGTCGGATTTTGCTCGAAACCTAACTCCTCCTACATCTGTTGAAAGAGAGTGTTTATGTTTGGCACAGTGGATGCCTAGGGTGTCTAGATGACAGAGTTAGATCCAGTGTAATGAACCCAAAGGTAATAAGAAAATGTCAAATCACCAAACTGAACATTAAAGTCACAGCTTTCAGTATGTAGTGTAAATGGAGGATGAGCCTGGCACGTTCATTCCTGTTAGGCGCCATAAAACCTTTCACGCCTTAACACCCAATTCAGTTCAATTCAATTCAATATGTAGTAATGAAAGTTCTTACATGCTATAAATAATGATATAGTCATACAATATGGAACGGAAGAATTATGCGATTTAATGCACTTTCTTAGGGGAGGACACATGCAAGTGCATCGAGTTAGTTAGAGCCGTCCCAGAGAGAGGGATACATAGGAATCCGGGAACCGTGCCCTACTCTTGTTATCGAATAGATTCCTATGGGTTTTTTTAACATGCTCGGACCGATGCACGGGACCGCTCGGTTTACGTCCCCATCCGACGGACAAGGCTAAGAAAAAGTGTCTTGCCCAAGAGCACACCGACGAAAATCAGTGGCACCACGGAGGATTGAACCGGGGCCTCCGGTTACAAATCCGCCGCGCTACCGACTGTCCACGCCAGCCAGCCCTCAAAACAAAGCAGCTTCTTTTTTGACTTATTGAAACGTATCTGATCAAACATATGCAAATACTATATACAAATACAAAACATGACATGACAGGTGAACACTGGTAAATGTAACAGTTGCAGATATTTCCTGTGACAACTAGCAAAAACATATATGACTTGTCGACTTCTTCACGGATTCGCCCCGTGTGGTTGCCGGGGGCCCCGTTTGGTCACGGAGCAAAGAATAGGTCCACTGCAGATCCCTTTGGAGGGGTAGGCAGAGGGGTAGAATCCCCCCAAATTCTTGTTCATTTTATCATTTTTTGTTCATGTTCATTAAAGGTCTTCATCATGATCCCTGCATTGTTTCAGGTGCCATCTCGCTCGCATCAAAAGAGCAGTGGCAAAATAACAATAACGTTGCTTCAGCGTAAATGGAGTTTCTACGATAGAATTTGCAGCAACTCTGCAGTTCAGGGTGAAAAGGTTCTAGGCCCATTTTCCATATTTTATCTCGATGTACATGGAAGATGAGCCTGGCATGTTCATGCCTGCTAGGCGCCATATAACCTTTTCATGTGTTGGTGCGCCTTAAAACCCCAATTCAATTCAATTCTTCACGGATACCTGTTTTAGGTACTACCAAACGAATACGAATACATTGATACTGATACCTTTATTCTAAACTCTGTAACACCACTGTGGCCGAGTGGTTAGAGTCTTGGACTTGCAATCACTTGCCCCTCACCGCTGTAGGTTCGATCCCTCAGGGGCCTAGGAATCTTTATGTGAGGAAGCTATCCAGCTGGCTTTCGGAACGTCGGTGGTTCTACCCAGGTGCCCGCCCGTGCACGAAAATTGCCCGGAGGGGCACCTGGGGTCTTCCTCCACCAGTAGAAGCTGGAAAGTCGCCATATGACCTTAGCTGTAATTGCGACTATAAAATCCAGTTCAATTCAAAAAGTAACACCACTGCAAAGGATGCACAAACTAATTAATTAACACTCATTAGAAAGTAAACGTTCACAATCGTGTATAAATAAAATGCTCAACGGTTATTAAACAAATTAATTTCACTAAACGTCATATCGATATTGTAAAACATCACCCGACTACGAATTAGCAGTGTTATTAATGACTCTCCTTGGGATTTTAGAGCCCTTGACCCGCTATATATATATATAAAAGACTGTTCTTTCGTTGAATTAAGACCATTCCATGTATTTTAGAGCCCTTGATCCGCTATATATATATATAAAAAAGACCGTTCTTTCGTTGAATTAAGACCATTCCATGTATTTTAGAGCCCTTGACCCGCTATATATATATATATAAAAGACTGTTCTTTCGTTGAATTAAGACCATTCCATGTATTTTAGAGCCCTTGACCCGCTATATATATATATATAAAAGACTGTTCTTTCGTTGAATTAAGACCATTCCATGTATTTTAGAGCCCTTGACCCGCTATATATATATATAAAAAAGACTGTTCTTTCGTTGAATTAAGACCATTCCATGTATTTTAGAGCCCTTGACCCGCTATATATATATATAAAAGACTGTTCTTTCGTTGAATTAAGACCATTCCATGTATTTTAGAGCCCTTGACCCGCTATATATATATATAAAAGACTGTTCTTTCGTTGAATTAAGACCATTCCATGTATTTTAGAGCCCTTGACCCGCTATATATATATATAAAAGACTGTTCTTTCGTTGAATTAAGACCATTCCATGTATTTTAGAGCCCTTGACCCGCTATATATATATATAAAAGACTGTTCTTTCGTTGAATTAAGACCATTCCATGTATTTTAGAGCCCTTGACCCGCTATATATATATATATAAAAGACTGTTCTTTCGTTGAATTAAGACCATTCCATGTATTTTAGAGCCCTTGACCCGCTATATATATATATAAAAGACTGTTCTTTCGTTGAATTAAGACCATTCCATGTATTTTAGAGCCCTTGACCCGCTATATATATATATAAAAGACTGTTCTTTCGTTGAATTAAGACCATTCCATGTATTTTAGAGCCCTTGATCCGCTATATATATATATAAAAGACTGTTCTTTCGTTGAATTAAGACCATTCCATGTATTTTAGAGCCCTTGACCCGCTATATATATATAAAAGACTGTTCTTTCGTTGAATTAAGACCATTCCATGTATGTCACAAATGAATGTTTTGGAGGAAATGACTGATCAGCAGACGGACATTGTAAACCCTGATCGCAAATGCTATTATAGTCGTGCTTGGCGGGTTAAAGGTAGAATACCGCCCGCATTTTACATTACCATTAACAGTCAATACGACTAGTCTGCTACTTTTCGTTTGAGTTTGTGTTCGTTGCTTCAAATGGATCATTTGTTCAGGATTTAATTACATATCTTCTTTTGTTTCAGATCTCTCCGTACATCCCCACCCCACTCTACCCCTCACCCCCATCCCAAATTCCAACCTATCAATCTAGACACATATTATGACCTGTTGGATTAAGAGGATTAACTGATACGATAAACTGGCTGCGGAAAACAAATCCTATTCTTTACATAGTTTATTTCGTATATTTTACAACGCATTCATTAATAGGACAGTGTTCTAATCATCCATTAACTAAATGTTACGTCACTTTCCTAACAAAACAGAAGTCTCAGTCGGTAAATACTGATATTTTCTATGTCACTATACTAAATACTGTAAACGAATTTATTGCAATTATTCATGTAAAATTAAACCACTTATACCCGTTAGTCAATTAGATTTAACGTGTGGAAAGGCGTTTGACAATCATGTGATAATTGGGATGACAATAGAGTAATCGTCGAGTTTGGTGCATCCTAGAACCTGGTTTTAACCCCAGAGACCTCATTGCCATGAGACTATATTTAAATGGCATTGTTTGTTAAACAATATACGTTTTCCCTTTTGCTACATTCAAACTGACACTTTTAAACCTGAACTTAATCTACTGTTAGAGCATTATCTTTATTTGCATGTACGTCATTTTATTTATGTGATAACTCCTGCTATTATAAATCATCCACTTAGGTTTTAAATGTGAATTGCTGTATGTATTTTAATTTAATATGTTGTTACATAGTTTAATCTGTACATAGTTTAATCTGTTACATAGTTTAATCTGTACATAGTTTAATCTGTTTCATAGTTTAATCTGTATGATTGTTTACCATTACGTGGTCCCGCATTAATTCCATTAAGCGATGGGAAAGCGTATATTAGCAGGATTTTATAACGGATATTTCAACTATAAACCACGTTAAAAAACATTTTCTTTACTCAAAATTGGGATAAACTGTTAAAATTACCTATTTTTTGCAATATGCACACTTTTTAAGCCGAAATTAAGCTTTTATTTCATATCCCAGCCAACCCCGTTTCGCTTCTTGGAGAAAGGGTTGGATGGGGTATGAAAGTTAATTCTCGGACCACGTAATGCCATAGCTGCTTTTATGTGTTATATGTATACCTTATGTTATTCATGTCGTTTCAAAAACTTGCTAATAGCTTATGCCGATTGTTTTATGTCTTACCGACTTTAAATAAAATTTACTTGACTTGACTTGACTTGACTTGGGCTGGTTATTCACCATTACAAAACGTTGATCCTGTTGTTTACCTTTTTATGGTTGTGGTGTGTATTAACCTTTGTATGTTTTGTTTGTTTTAATGTTTTAATGTACGTTTGTGGTTGACTGCCCTCTGTAAATGCTACATTTTCTGTTCTACTTTCGTATCTACTTTTATAGCGAAATGAATAGGTATATTTAGCTTATCGTTCTATATAGACTATGATTTAAATGTGTGTAATTAATGTTGCAATACACTAATAATAATAGCTGAATGCGCTTTAGGACGTTATTTTCCTAGCTAAATTAATCGTACCATGACATGCCAATGGAGTTCGCATGCCTTGATCTTTGATCAGTTTTTAGTCATATTCAATTGTCTGGGATTCGTATGTGTGTCCTTGGGGTAAATACTTCCCTCAGTAAAGAACTTTCTCGGCTCTCACCGTTGCGGGTTTAAATCCCACTTGTCAGGTGAAAAAGTGTCGATTCTTACGGATGGCGGGAGGTATACAGTACTGGTTCTACCCAGGAAAAATGGAATTGTCTGCCTCTACCACGAACAATATCGACCGTCTTATATCGCCTAACACGTGCTAAATTGCAACATTCTAACAAACAAACAAGTTTGCTCGATTTTCTGTGGTGGAGGCAGACCACCAGTAGAACCAGTACTGTACACCTCTCGCCATCCCAGTGGGATTTGAACTCGCAGCGGTGAGAGGCGAAGGTTTACAACGCAACGTCGTTAAGCTTTTATTACCACGGAGCCGCTAACAAACAAACTTTCATCAGAATCGTCTGTCGGGTGGGTACGTAAACGGGTGGTCTCATGCAGACAGTCTATCAAAGAGAAATGAGAATATATACCATAATTCCTACGTATCCCCCGCATTATTTGCTGTCTCTGGGTGAAATTTCTAAATGGATGACTAGTACTGTTACCTCCCAACCTTAGTTTATTAAAGTCATAGTATAATTTAAGAACACAACATTTAATGGATTTTTTGATTTTTTAAATATTTATGTTCATGGATTTCAGTGTCCATTATATTCAACGCTGGTGACAGGGAATATTCGTTATGTCCTTATTAAGTACAACCCGTTTGTCCTTGAATTGCTAAACTATTGCCCCGTGTTTGTTCACTTTAAGAGCCGTAAACAACTTGCATAAAGGTGACGGGTAGGTCATTTAGCGTAATAAATAAGCCGTTTTATCGCTTGGTAAATTAACCATATCGACGTGTCCAATATTGCTTACACGGTCGTTTTAATACTGAACACTGTCCAAGATCATGATAGAACCTTGAAATAACAGGTTGAACTTGTTTAAGATAAAATGTTAAACTAAGAAATTAAATTAGATTGTAGCCCATTGTCAACCCTTTTATATTTTTCGATATCATATCTTGCTTTTTATTTATCTTTGTAGTTGTTGTTGTTTGTTGACTGTAGTCCTGGAATGCTGCATGTTCTCTTCGACTTTTATATCAATTTCTTCTGGTTTAACAGTATCTATGTTTTCCATTAATTGCTGTAAAACTGCATTAACACATTGAACATAATGCAAACATAGTCGCAGACGTTGAGGACAACTATTTCATACTTGATATAATATATGTGATATAATAAGGAAATCAAAACCTCCAGAGGGTTTATTGAAATTTTGGTTGAAATCCTGGTATACTATAGAAATACTTCAATAAAGATAGGTATACAAGACGAACAGCAAATGTAGCATTCACAGACCACAGTCAAACAAAAACACGCATTCAAAATAACAAGGAAAAATAGTAGCAAGTAAAAATATAAAATGGTTGACAATAGGGTAACAACTTTGAAACGGTCAGTGGCAAAACGGCCACTGGGGTAACGGCCACTGGGGTTCAACCCCGTTAGGGTGCACCAACGAATATACGAAAATTAATATTTTTCAAAGGATATCACATTTTTAACTTTTACAATTTACGTGCTTATTAACATTTAGGCAAAAGTCTTGACACATTTTAAACACTGTTTTCCTTTGAAACTACCCAGCTTTAAGATGTTAAATTGGTTTTACCGTATGTTACCCAATTAATTACAATCCAATTATTCCCATTATTATTTTTTAGCAAACTAGATGAATTTAGTATCTCTTTTTTTCTATATTGACATCGCAAATAACCGAGAATACTTTTTATTGATGTTGACATCTTTACCCTGTGAAACTATAATTAATTGTTTTTAATAAACAAATGGCATATTCCATATGGCCTGATACTACTGAGCTTCCCAATGGTCCGTTTATAATCTATGATGCAATAGGTCGAGATATGTATTGACATTTGCAGGCTGGCTCTTTTAACAAGTAGATTTGATAGTTTATTTGCATCTCATTGGTTACAATCAATCATGCATACATATATGCATTATTTCATACATAAAACATGAATTGTTAACACTATTCTAAAATAATTACGGGATATTATTGCACATTAACATGTAACATTCAATAAATCATATCAAAACATAATTATCGTAGTATGATTATTTTTAAATTTAACTTAAAAAGCAGAATTACAAATTCCTCACCAATAAGCGGTGTTCAATTTAAAACAGTTTCCATTAAGTGGAAAAAAGCTTCGCATGGTATATTAGGTATTTGACAAACGAACTTGGTGTATACCAGCTGTCCGGAAGCCAATATCTGGAACCCTATTGACATTGGGCTTCTGTCTTTAACAGTGTTTTGTACGTGTTATATGTAAACATCGTACTTAAGATCAGTTATGCGGAAGAAATACTTGTCATATCACTGCTGGACATTCTTAAACAGGAGACACAAGTATAGTCGGATTTACCTAAAATAGCCAAACCATACAAATCAGTACTTATGAAGGCATCCGTATTTCCGAATCGTGTCTATTTTGAAGAAAACAAATCCGATTTAATGTTAAGTTTGTACTTAGTTTTATGTTCATGTGTACCTGAACGTGAAGTGGCAGTATTTCATACCTGTATCAACTTCATTGTTTTCACGGTCAATTTCTTTTTCAAAACACTTTTATTTACTCTTGCTCTGGACTTATTCTTATGAATTGAAATAAACGGGTTCAAACGGCTTTATCAAATTTTGCTGATTAACTATTTGTATGTTCCCCCCAATTTATTTTGAATGCCGCTTTTATTACGTGAAATGTTTGGTGAATGCTGTAGGGAAAATTAATCTGTTTATGAAGATGTTATCTGAAATATACTTAAAGTCATGACCAGGCTGTTTTCCGACAGACTTGTGGGTGTAATAATGAATTAGATGAGCTTACAGTTGAATTAAAATAAACCTGAATAAACTCTTTTATCGTTTCTCTTACCGTTCACTTTATCAAATTTGACATATTTTAACACACAAAAACATCGACAAATTGCATTTTAATTTCAGGCATTGGTTTAGATTTCGTCATGAATAGCTCATTTCCTGATGTGTATCATAAGATTTCGTTATGTGTGTCATTAAATATATTAATGCCACAACACAATACAATTATGTCCGTTTTAAACGTTAATGTCCATATTTGACGAGACAAAACAACTACTATTACAAGCAAAAATCGGTAGCCAATGAAAACACGTCTACTCCAATCAAACAGTAGAATCTGTATTACAACATTACTACACGCGACACCTTTGATTGTAAATACCTGCCCTAGGGCTTGAATGCTCATCCAACTTTGATGTCTTCATTTTACTGCTTTGACTCGTGCTATTCCTATTAGTCGAGTGACGCATACATGTATTGTCTTGTTCGCATACGTTTTAATTAGGGCATGAGTTTATTAGTTAATTGTCATTCATATGTTTAGAGAGGTGATAACTGTCATGACATTGTGTTCATCATTCCTTTAACTAGCAAAATAGACGTTCCGTAACTTATACAGAAAGGTTTGATACGGAAATAGCTGTTTTTTTGTTTTAACTGTTTGGTTCAGGAAATAAATGACTTACCGCAAGTCTCAGTAAGTCACTGCAACGAATATGTATTTTTAGGTTTATTTGTCAAATGGTATAATAGCATCGATGCCATGAAATTGGCATTATATAAAACAAACTTATAATTTAAGTGCTATAAAGTTAGGACCCAGTTCGCAGTTCGCTATTCTAATTGCGAACTGGCAACTGGCTGAAAGTTCTTAATCTCGAAATAAACGTCAAATATATGCATTTCTAATAATGATTGAGTTCATGTGTGTTCACAATACAATTTCCATACAAACAACAAGGCGGACATGTTATATCCATTTTATTCGAATTGCGAATTGCCAACTGGCAGTCAGTTTATTATTTAACACCATATCCCTATACTGACGAAAGAAACATGACATACATGTAGCATGCTATATTGGCAAAACTCGACAAGGTCTCAGAGTCGTTGACCCTAAATTATAACACTGACATTTGGCATAAAGGCGATCTTTCGGTCGCTTTACACATTCTTGTTAAAGTAATCCGAGCCTTCTCTGACCTTACCAGCCCTTTTTTTTATGATTTTGATATTTCATCTGGCTGTGTAAGGTCAGAGGAATCCTGTAATAAAACAGGGGGGTCTTCTCTCCCGCGCGGGAGAGTCCCTTCCCTCTTGGTTTTAGTCAAGATATCTAAGTAAGGATGCATTGAATTAAAATGTCAAGCGTATAAAGCGATTATCTGTATATTTATTTACCGCCTTGAACCAAAATGTTTGTTATATTTTTCTATTAAAGTTCTAACGGTCAATCCGTTTAAGACGATGTTAAACACTATTAGATTTCCAACATTTGCTTCAAAAAAATGTTTGGGGAACTACAATCGATAAATGTCCAGTTTTACCATATGAAACATTAATTGGTCGATTTGTTAGGTTAAAGTATTCGACTCCACATCGCAAACACCATTAAAAATACATGACTGTTTCTTTTGTTATCCCCTCGTTTTTGGACGGTGTCGTCAGGCAACATTCTAAGTAGTGGCAATGCTGACGCATCCAGCATTTCTACTAGAAACTAAAGAGCAACAGATTACAGCGCGATAAAAGTAGTACCATTTGCAAGGCTGCAAATATGCAAAATGTCCGTATATTGACAGTTCATATTGATACATATGAAAGCGTTGGTAAACACTAAGTGATTTAACTTAAGATTAAGTAATACACTGTTTTTGAAGGGATTTATCATGTTCAAATTAATGCGCATATGTCTTATAACGTAAACAAGCGTTTTCATGAGGTTGGGAGTAAAAGCCGTACCGTATACCGAAAGTAGCAAATAATAGTTAAGTAACGAATCTATAAAACGACAAACGATAATTTTTATTAATTTATTTATATCATATATTACAACAATTAGCATGCATATATATCATATGTAATTGGATAATAAATAGAATCCGTGCCGTACGTACATTTGAAGAGTAATTCAATTACCATGGTATTAAATTGAAACCTTTTATCACATTCCACCATGGTAACTATCAAAGGCCGTTCATAAATTCGCGAATAGAAGAGATTTTATAACTATGTACCACAGACATCTCTTTATCAAAACATACAATTATTTTCATAAATTCAATTAATTTCAATATTTTATTTGGCATAATATTTTCATGTGTATTGCCTAAACAATACACAATATTTCAGAGAAGAGTGATGATGATGACAAGTGATGAGAAGAGTACATTTAGAGAATGAATATATATTTTACAGTGGAATAGTTATAATTATTAAGTTCTATCAACAATATTTTATCACATTTTATTACCATTATCAATACTGTGTTTAAAAGTATTTATATTTAAGGAATTTAGAACAATACATAGCAACTCTGACTACCGTTACATCAGAATACATGTATTCATTATTATTATTTGTTTTTTATACTTATCCTAATTCAATGAAGTTTGTTTTGTTTTAGCCATATCGCCACCGAAACGTCTTTGCAGAAATCCTGTTTTTCAGACATTCATGGGGCGCTACCTCTGTCAAGTATGATTGAATCTGATTGGTTTTCGAAAGAAATCGAGATCTCATGTATTCGTATGTTGTGACCAACTTTCTCTGACATTTTCGTTTTACAATTATTCCCCTTTGACACTTACACAATATAAATATTTCTACATAACTTCGCTTTTTATCACCTGCCGATTTGGCGAAGGGATATATAATTGCCGTTGTCCGTCTGTCCTTCCGTCAGGTCCCATAATTTTGGTAATGCCTCATCCGATTTCAATAATATCTTGCACAAATGTTCACCACCTTAGTACGCAAACCTGTTTTTTTTCGGAATCAATACTTTCTGAGTGGCACCGTCCATCAGCACTTTCAGTGCTTTGATTACTATAGGAATTCCTCTGACCTTACGCAGCCAGATGAAACACCAAAATCGTAAAAAAGGGCTGGTAAGGTCAGAGAAGGCTCGGATTATTGTTAAATCAACATGAAATGTAACATTCACAGAACGCAGTCAACCAACATGAAATGTAACATTCACAGAACGCAGTCAACCAAAACGCGCATTAACAACGAGCACACTATCGGTGCGAGCACACTATGGGTGCACTTTATTGGTATGCCGATCGGGATGTGCCGGACTAAACCGGTCACGTGATCGGTACACCGAAATGTGCAGAGCTATTTTATCAGGGCTAGACGGCATATACCGATTGGATGCGCGCGCAGTCACCCGGAATGAATCGAGTGAACGGTACACCGCGGCATATAACCGGGATACCAATAAAGTTTACCCTATTAGTTAGTGGGTTTGTTACTGAAATATGTGGGGTCAGTAAGATTTATAGTGGGCAAGGCCATAGCCGAGTACCCCTATATATATGACTGACCCCACATATTTTTGTAGGGGGTCAGTAACAAACACAATGACTGATTTATTGCATCGAGCACCTTTTTTAAGGCAAGCACCAATATTTGACCCATATTAATGAAGCGTCAACGTTGACGTCACGAATGGTACAGTTTAAAAACATTATTAATTTAGTTATAATGTTTGTAACTAACGCCATAAAGAACTATTTCCAAATGATTTAAAGTTGAAATGGATTGTAGTCCATATTGATTTTAGTGACCCTCTATGAAATCTACTGACCCACTATAGAAAAATAGAGGGTCACCACGTGATCGCTCTCAACCAATGAGATGCCTAGAATTTTGTGCGAATTGCAATATTTATATATATGGACAAGCAAGGTTTTACGCAAGCGTAAAATAGCTGCAGAGAGAAAATAGCATAAATCTGGGAAGGAACTGGAAACAAACATTTAACACCATAATAATGATGAAAATTTAAAAAAAAAAACTCAATCAACAGGCTTGAACCCTGCCTTATCCGGCACAAACACGACGCCTCCGTGGGCACTCCACAGTTTAATGTATATTTCTCAAAATCAAACCCATGACAAGCCCTTAGCCTGAATTCTTGAGTAAAAATAAATTACACCATCATTGTGTCATACATTTCTTAGAAGACAATAAAATTAGCCATGTTTCCATACCAAATAAAAGTATCAAACAACTTTAGTCCCATTTCTTTAAGATTACACCACCCCTCAAAACAAGCTACAAAAGCAATTTTGGCAATATTTCAAATGTCAATAGATAAAAGATAAAAAATCCTAAGCATATCAGGGTCATTTCTGCACTCATCATGCTCTTGCATATCAGGAAATGTTAAATGTGACATACCTTCGCCGGCTTTTTAGAAAGTTATTCCATGCTCATCACCCCGTGAGTCAAAATCAGCCATTTTACCTACTTCTTGGAAGTTTTTGATAGTTTCGCATTTTTCTATTTATAGCCTCCAAACCCCCCCAAACAATGCATATTCCAATACACAAAAATAAGCTCAGAATTACTCAAAACTGAAAAAACAACGACATCAAACATGCACTTCATAATTATGATAAATACCATCCATGGACCTAAAAGATGCTTAGTTGATTTCTTTCTGATTTACACATGGACATTCATGCGAAACTGAGGAGCTCCCCCTCAATCAGTTCGCTAATATACTAATGATGGCATGCTTCATTTCAGTAGACTGATTATACGAAAACGTCATTTCAGCATGTAAAACGGTAACCTTTGAACATTGCAAACTATGTGTTTATACCATTTAAATAGAAGCATCTAGAAGCAAAGTACGTGAGACCACAAACATGAAAGCGTTAACAACATAACGTTACAGAGTGGACATCGACATTTCCAATACAAGGTGTATGCATCATGGCTTTTGTTCTCAGTGTGTCACTTGGTTTTACTACGAGCCGCATTGCCTTCGTTAGACATATACTTGTTCTAGATGGTATATAACGCACACCGTAAAGACGCTATGTCTAAATCTTTCTCGCCTCTTACAATTGCGGGCTCGAATCCCACTGAGAGCTCGACTCAAGTGAAAAAACGTCGATTTTGTCGGATGGTGGGAGGTATACAGTACTGGTTCTACCCAGCAACAATACGGTGGTCTGCCTCTACCACCAAATAAATGGCTTAACACGTGACAAAAATAACGTAAAACACAATTCATACAAACGAACGAACGAACGAACAAACGAACAAAACTAACAGACAAAGAAACAAACCATTTGGTTAGTACAAGTAAATCAGTCGGATCAAAACTTCCCCTCTACGTGTTAAAGGGACAGTTAGTATTAACTCTTTATGTAAAGGATCGTATGAAGAGACATATTATCAAACAATTTACGAATTAACTTTTTATAAAGATGTCATCATTTAAGAAATGGCATATGGAAGATAAACACCATTAAACTGATTATTGGTTGCAAGACGAAGCCTATATACCTACTGGAGTTAGTCGTGTGTCCATCTGACATAGTACTCTCTGTATACTACAGTGGTCCGTTATCATCATTACAAAATAGAGCGTATCTAGGTTTATTTGCGTTTAATTGTTTTTGTCATTTGTAATTACAGGTTTTTGATCAATCGAGTAAAATTATTAAGGTAATTAATATTTCCACTCTAAAACTGTAGCTAAGAATATACTTTCATGCGGCATTCAAGGTTAAACAAATGCAAACTTTAACGATACATCATACCAATGTCAAAATAAAGTTTATACCTGAGACCAGAGCCAAAGACTAACATAATAGCGTAGCTGGATTACAAACGATGTGGACGCACTATGTTGCTAAGGACGGTGGGGGTGGAGAGATGTCCAGACCAGGGCGCTTTGATGTAAAGGCAGTTAGGCCACCAATTCTAAAGAGTATGAGAGTGAACCTTTGGAAACGGCCGAACATGATAGATACGAAATAGTGCAGTCTCGGTATGATTCAGACTGTTCATGCACGGTAGGGAAATATGCTTGGTACCGCCATTAAGCCGCCAGTACTATTTAGTATTAACTATTGAGGACACATTGACAAACACCAGATGGTGCACCCTTAACTATAATGTTAGACAAACACCAGATGGTGCACCCTTAAATACAATGTTAGACAAACACCAGCTGGTGCACCCTTAACTACTATGTTAGACAAACACCAGATGGTGCACCCTTAAATACAATAGACAAACACCAGCTGGTGCACCCTTAAATACAATGTTAGACAAACACCAGCTGGTACACCCTTAACTACTATGTAAGACAAACACCAGCTGGTGCACCCTTAACTACTATGTTAGACAAACACCAGCTGGTGCACCCTTAACTACAATGTTAGACAAACACCAGCTGGTGCACCCTTAACTACAATGCTAGACAAACATCAGCTGGTGCACCATTAACTTCAATGTTAGACAAACACCAGCTGGTGCACCCTTAAATACAATGTTAGACAAACACCAGCTGGTGCACCCTTAACTACTATGTTAGACAAACACCAGCTGGTGCACCCTTAACTACTATGTAAGACAAACACCAGCTGGTGCACCCTGAACTATAATGTTAGACAAACACCAGCTGGTGCACCCTTAACTACTATGTTAGACAAACACCAGCTGGTGCACCCTTATCTACAATGTTAGACAAACACCAGCTGGTGCACCCTTAACTACAATGCTAGACAAACACCAGCAGGTGCACCATTAACTTCAATGTAAGACATAAAGGCCACCACAGAAGGGATTGTCAAACTTCTAAAAGCATGAGCTCAATTCTGAAATCCTGTGGACACTACAAGCTTCCAATACGGATCTTGAAAGAATTAGCCAACGAAATTGATCTATTCCTGACTGTCATTCCAGAGAAGTATGGAACTTGGGTATAGACTCCGACGAGGGGAGAAATATTGAAGAAATCGTCAAATTATCTCATATTAGGCTACTTTCCGTACGTCTCTGTATATTTAGAAGGCGTCAAAGTATCTCATATTAGGCTACTTTTCGTACGTCTCTGTATATTTAGAGGGCGTCAAATTATCTAATATTAGGCTTCTTTCCGTACGTCTCTGTATATTTAGAAGGCGTCAAAGTATCTCATATTAGGCTACTTTCCGTATGTCACCATGCATGATATGCAGTGATGGCCAAATTGAGCGTTATACTTGTATATTGCAGAACACTATATCCAAATGTCTACGCTAAATCCCCCGGATTTGCTAGCATGTTGCAGTCTAAATAGTGCTAATCTTCTTTTCTTTAAAAATCAGTTCTTTATTCTGTTTCTTGTTAATTTTGGGCTGTAACTGTATTCTGGACATGTTATTGGTATTATGAAATTCATCTTACCAAGCTGTTGACAGTTTTAATACAGTTTTAAATTACAAAAGTGAAGTAGAAAGGGTATGCAATGGCAAGGTGCCACACCAATGATTATATTTGTCACAATTTAAATATACAACTCAAGAAATATTTCTTAGAGTAAAATCAACTCCGCATTTCCTTGTTCATCTTGTCTGGTTTACCGATAAAGTAAATTTCCCAGTATTCTAACGAGCGATGAGTTAATGTCGTTAACGCTATAATATGGAAACGACATTGAGAAACATTTAAGCTATTATAACCAAGAATATTTAGGTCTTCCTGTAGAACATGGTCATTCCAAAGGAGTGTTACTGCTAACATGACTAATTACAATATCCGTGTTATATTTCATATTCTTCCTTAAAATCAAGGATTTATAAATCCTTGTTCATATGTAGAGAACCCAAAGTACGATTGTTTTCAAGAATATTAGAGATAGAGTAAAAGAATAGTTTTTGCATAATGTTCCTGACTTTCATACGATAAAAGCACTATCAGAAATGAGTAATGTTCAACAATCAAAGAAGAGCAACTGTTACAGGAACTATTTTAAACATCATTTTGAGTTTTCATTCTATATCTGCTCTTTATACGAGGATGTGCTTATTTTAAAAGTAGACGCAATTTGATGCTTGAATGTCTTTGGTACTTCCTTCCAAACTACCATCAATGCATGTGCTGTAACTCAAACAAGCTGCATATGACCCCCGTATGGGATTCTTTTAAATGAAGCCAGCATTTTTAGTACATCATCATCATCATCATCATCTTCATCGTCATCGACTTCCTCCTCATCATCGTCATCGTCGTCGACGTCATTGTCATCATAATCACCGTAATCGGCATCATCCTCGTCATCGTCATCATCGTCGTCGTCATCGTCATGGTCATCATCATCATCAGCAGCAGCAGCAGCAGTAGCAGCACCATCTGTAATGCTAATAATGAGATGTCGCATGAGCTGTTTTTATAATGTTTATGGTAAAATGTCGTTCCACAGTTTTCATAACCACATTTTACTACACATAATCAGACAGTATGAAGCATATGTTGTGAAACAGTTAGTCTGATTTATTATTAAGGAAGAGGTTAAATGACATGACGAATTTCTTTATTTAGTGTACAGTATATATAAACATAGATTTTACCACAAGTTTAATGAGTTAGCGTCCTTACAATAGTAAACTGTAATAAATAGGGTATTGTTTATGATATTTTTAATTTTGATATAACAGTATACATGGTATTCATGTTAGCAACTATGTACATGCTCTTTATTTGTACACAAGAATAGATTCAAATGGGGTAAACAGAAAACAGAACCGACCATCTCATAACTCATACAAAACACATATCCATAAAATCTTCTACTTCTTCTTCTTCTTCTTCTTCTTCTTCTTTATTACTATTATAATTATCATACGATTATTATTATTAGTAGCAGTAATATCAGCAGTAGCAGTATTTGCAGTAATAGTAGTAACAGTAACAGTAGCAGTAGCAGTAGAAGCAGGAGAACAGTAGTAGCAGTAGCTGTACTCGTATCATTATTATATTATTATTATTATTATTATTATTAAGTAGTAGTAGTAGTAGTAGTTGTTGTTGTTGTTGTTGTTGTTGTTGTTGTTGTTGTTGTTGTGGTAGTAGTAATAGTAGCAGTAGCTGTACTCGTATCATTATTATATTATTATTATTATTAGTAGTAGTAGTAGTAGTAGTAGTAGTAGTTGCTGTTGTTGTTGTTGTTGTAGTAGTGGTAATAGTAGTAGTATCAGCAGCAGCAGTAGTAGTACAATTAGCAGTAGTAGTAGTAGTAGTAGTAGTAGTAGCAGCAGCAACAGCAGCAGCAACAGTAGTAGTAGTTGTAGTAGTCCTCATTATTATGATCTCAGTTCGTTTTTTTGCTAGAACGGCATTACTCGGATGAATGAAATTTTAAATGGATTATTATTTTTTCATTTAGTGAACATGTATCTGTTTTGCTTGTCAAACAACGATTATTTTATATCGATATTTTCATGTTTAACACATACTTTAGTAGAGATCATTGTGTATATGATAATAAAACACAAATTACATGTATCATATATATCACTTTTGGCACTTTTCAAAAACAGAAGTGAGATAAAAAAAAAAAAAAATACAAGGTGGACATGTGTAGGGATATGTAAAAAAGTACAGTGATTATCCAGACAGACAAATTCCGTCGACCAAAGGAAGAAAACATAGAATGTTTAAACATCCATACACAAGTACACCTTTATATACACCTTACTTTTTATCTCTCTTCTTATTCTTTTTTTATTTTTTTATTTTATTTTTGAAATATGTATCTGCTCGGTTAACCAGTTATCCCTCCATTCATCAAAGGGACGTGTTGAACAGTAAATATAACATATCGATACTAAAAACTGTCTCAAAATATCATCATTTGAATCTACAATCGTTGTTTGTGCAGTCAAACAACTTGGCATTGCTAGATGTCCAACACCTTACAGATAGATTAATGCAGTCTTACACATCCTGAGGTGTATTGTATTCTACGACTGACCGTAATGTGGGAGGGGCGGGATCCTCTCAGTTATACATTCCCTACATCGATCAAACAAAGGAGAGTCATTTGTGGGTATTGTATAAAAAAAACGCTACATATTTTTGTATTAAACACATATATTATTATATACAAGTACTATCAATACAATCAAACTGACTGACGAACACAAATACAGGGCCTACGTCATGTCACTGCCAGTATTTGAGACTCACTGGTTGAATATTATATATATACCTGTACATATATAATTGTACAATTTCCAAAAAATGTAATTGTATTTTCACAGGCAAGGCTTTTCTACCTTATATTACACCCTCCCCACCCCAAATGTGGCAGAAGGTTTTCCCAATCAGAAGGAAGCAGTCAGAAGGAAGCAGTCTCTCAGAATTAGAGATAAGCATGACTTCTGAAATGTGTTTAGTCCGTTAAGTCAATTCTAACTCAAAGAAATATATAATAAATAATGGATGAAAATAATAAATAAAGCATAATATTGTCATATTTACTGAATTAATGACATCTTACATATTTCCGAAAATGAGAATTAGGCGCATTGTTTTTTCCCAGATGGACAGGCCTGGGTCTTTTCCCAATTTTGCGGAAAAAATCCCTGCCAGGAAGACGTGACGGTCGGTTCAACGAAACATTAACGCCCCAGAAATGAAATATAATAAACGTGAGTTTTACGACATAAATTACGTAATGCAATAAGGAAACTATGTTATAAATATCGCTTGGTTCATCGAGACGAGTCATACGAAACCAACAACTTAACAATACAGGGCGACACTTCGATCATAGTCTATTGCGACGCTTGCTTGTTTTTACGTTTGTATTTACAAAAAAGCAACGAAGATGATAAAGGCTAAATTTAGTAAAATATTGAGTTTTTATAACAACACATTTGTGTAAATTTAGTCTAGTTTTACAAAAGTGACGTCATATATATATATACTACGATTCAACTCATGCCAAGAGTAGAATTGAAGTCTTTATTTTAAGAGATTAGCCCAGTTAGTAAAATTACCATTCTTCTCTGAGACCCTCTTTACAAAGCAACATAGTAAACACAAATCATATATACACGTTTATAGCAACACAACGATATTGACAATAAAATGAAAACAAAAGTGATCACCAAAAATAAAAAATCTATATTACGATTCAATAACAATTTTAAAGAAAACGATTTCAGTTATACAGTCCTTTGTAGCCACTTTATTGACTTGCACGATCTTATAAGCTCTGGAATTTCGCTGTAGTTTCAAAATGGCTCTATTCGATCAACAGTGTCCAGTTAAGTATTGAACCTCGTTTTGAAAATCAGAATAATAATAGGTTTCAGGGGTTCTTGTTTTATTATTACTATACACAGTGCCATGATCGACTTATAAACACTACTTAAAATACTGAGTTTTATAACAACAAATATGCGGAGACTATATATATTATAGTGACATCAGAGGATTCGCAAACCCTTTCAATAAGACTTGCGTGATTCAACGACCGGAATAGTTATAATAAGGTAGATGAATATCGGTTTTCTAAGTGAATACCGTCAAATTTACATTGCTACGTTTATCGTAAAGACAATTTGTATATTTGTATAAATAGTGCTTATCTAAATGATATTTTTTTTATTTATTTTTTATTTGGTTATACATTTTAATACATCAATTCCAAAAATGGCTATTTATAATGTAATTTTGATATCTGATCTAATTTGGATGGTTCACACTAAATCATTCTAGTCTACTTATACATACTTTAAAAGTAAAAAGAATTATATTTGCCAAAATTGACCAATGTTTAGGATGCCGAGTTGTCCGTGTCCGTCCGTCCGTCCGTCCGTCGTTAACTTTTGTCTCGTTACGACGATAGGGCCTTTATTTTTCATCCGATCTTTACCAAACTTTAACAGGTTGTTAATATCAATGTAAGATCGGACAAGTTCGAAAATCAGCCAGATCGGACTAGTAACAGCGGAGTTATGGCCCTTGATTTAGTTAAAAATGCTATATTTTGCCTCGTTAAGACGATAGGGGCTTATTGTTCATCAGATCTTTACCAAACTTTATCAGATTGTTGATATCAATGAAAGCTCGGACGAGTTCGGAAACCATTTATATCGGATCAGTAACAGCGGAGTTATGGCCCTTGATTTAGTTCAAAATGCTATATTTTGCCTCGTTAAGACGATAGGGCCTTTATTTTTCATCCTATCTTTACCAAACTTTACCACATTGTTAATATCAATAAATGCTCGAACAAGTTCGAAAACCATTCATATCAAACCAGTAACAGCGGAGTTATAGCCCCTGATTTAGTTCAAAATGCTATATTTTGCCTCGTTAAGACGATAGGGCCTTTATTTTTCAACCTATCTTTACCAAACTTTACCACATTGTTAATAGCAATGAAAGCTCGGACAAGTTTGAAAACCAACCAGATCGGACAAGTAACAGCGGAGTTATGGTCCTTGATTTAGTTAAAAATGCTGTATTTTGCCTCGTTAAGACGATAGAGTCTTTATTGTTCATTCGATCTTTACAAAACTTTATCAGATTGTTAATATCAGTGAAAACTAGGACAGGTTCGAAAACCATTTATATCAGACCAGTAACAGCGGAGTTATGGCCCTTGATTTAGTTCAAAATGCTATATTTTGCCTCGTTAAGACGATAGGGCCTTCATTTTGCATCTGATCTTTGCCAAACTTTACCAGATTTTACGACTTTCTTTTTTATATTATTTTTTTTTATATTGTCATTTTTTAATTTTTAATTTTTATTTCTTTCTTTTTTTCTTTTTTTTTCTTTTATGTGATTTTTTTAAAATTATTTATATATTTTAGCTTTATGTTGGACCAGTAGGACCAGTAACAGAGGAGTTATGGCTCTTGATTTAGTTAACAATGCTATATTTTGCCTCTTTAATACGGTAGGGCCTTCATTTTTCATCTGATCTTTACCAAACTTTACCAGATTCTTTAGTTATGGCCCTTGATTTAGTTAAAAAGCTGTATTTTGCCCAAAACTTTCAAAAAAACGTAAATGGCAGTCACTCGCTTCATTAATGTTATAACAGCCATGTTAGCCAGTAGAGCGTCCACAGGCCCTCTTGGGCCTCTTGTTAATTAATTGTTTCCGAGACACGTAGAGAGTCTTCCTTTAAATTCCATAACAAAAACATTATTTTCAGCGCTTTATTATGCAAATGTATGGTGTTTTAAATACGATGGTATTCATTTCGGTAAAGAAAAGTTTAATACCAACAAGTGGAGTGCGTGCTCCAGCGGGTAGAGCGTTGGACTCCAGATCGAGAGGCCGTGTGTTAGATTAATGGAGATTAAATTTCGCATGTTTAAAAAAGAACGTTAATCATTAGACTTAATTTCACACCTCCGTTGTCGTACAATGAGGTCGTATATTATATAGAGTTTAATTAACATTGTTGAAGTGATACGGGAAATAATTCCCGAGTGAGAAAGATTCTTGCGATATAGAAACGAGTGCGTTTTCGCACGAGTATATCGCAAGAATATTTCTCATGAGTGAATTATTTTCCGTATCACGACAAAATGTTAATTAAACTATATAATATATATTCTGTGATGAATTTCTTTCCAATCGTCTTTTGACACAAGTATTCCTTCTTCTGTCACTCCTTTGGCGACAGCGCGAAGTAATATCATGACGTCAATTCGTGACGTAATATCGTGACGTCTATCGTTTAGTTCATAGCATTTGGCTACTGTGCTATCTTGCACACTTGGCGAGATAGCACAGTAGAGGAAGGGATATGTTATAGATTTTCTCAAACTGGGAAATTTCTATTATTCATCACAGAATATATAATATATATCGTTGTCGTACAATGAGGTCGTATACTATATACTT
Source organism: Cyrtodaria siliqua (assembly GCA_037043455.1). Classification (NCBI taxonomy): domain Eukaryota; kingdom Metazoa; phylum Mollusca; class Bivalvia; order Adapedonta; family Hiatellidae; genus Cyrtodaria; species Cyrtodaria siliqua. The sequence continues at coordinate 1,028 of JAWPHD010001710.1, read as the reverse complement.
TTCACTCAAAATGACGTCATGCAACTGTTGACCTTGTTGACGTTGTTGATATTATTGACGTCATTGTTTTGACGCATACTGTTTTTTCTGCCTAAATGTCCAGGTTGTGAGTCGATATATAAAAAATATATATAATAAATAGAATATTTGTTGGTTTGTCGTGAATAAAAAGCACTCATGAAAATATAAGTTTTCTCACTTCTCGATGAAAAATAAATCCTATATTCGCTCAAAACAAACAAATATCCTCTGTACATATTGTTGGGCAACTACTCGTGAATTTCCGAGATACGGTATTTTAACGATTACGGAACTCGACGAGGAAATTCCGATTGCATATCGGACTGAACGGAAAGACCGAGCGCTGATTCGACTTCATTTGCAGTATTATTCTGCTGCCAAAGGCAGCAGACTCTTATTGTTCGGCGCCCCTGAGGGCGCCGGACATACTGTGGTAGTACTTTGACCTTAGGCATGGGGAATCAAAAGGACTGATAGTTGAGTATGTTTGGATTGTAATTAAAAATGTTTAAATGGCATTTAAAGCATGCTATAAAACGCACCAGAATAAGATATAAAACACAAGAGATAAAACTGCTTAGCGATTTCTTGAATTTCTGTAAGAAATGATGCACCAATAATTCAAAAATTATACAAAATCATTTCATTAAAACGATGTCTCCCGCGTGCTTATCTCCCTTATAAAATCAAATGGTTAAATGCGTAATACGAATTTTAGAAAAATTTAACGAAATTTATCGATCGTAATATCTACGTTTCAAATGTCTTCACATTGTTCTCGTTTTTAAATCGTTTTGATTAATTATTATTGGCAAATTACATTAAATGTTGCTAAGATCCTAGATTGGACACTGCATTTTATATTGTTTTCTAAGCTGAACTGGCTTGTGCAAGATCAGCTTTACCATAGGCTGTCATCCATCTGTCTTCTTCTCAGTAACCAACGCTGAAATTTTCATGAAACATTATGTTAAGCATCTTAGCATTGACCTTTCAAGTTTGTTCAA